>JAUFNR010000309.1:0-47148 GCA_031216915.1 Pictodentalium vernedei | reverse complement strand
TTTTCTTTTTTTTTCTTCTTCTTCTTCTTCTTCTTCTTCTCTTCTTCTTCTTCTTCTTCTTCTTCTTCTTCTTCTCCTGTCTTCTGTCTTCTCATCACTTTTTTGTCCGCAAGATAACTCGAAAATGAATTGCCCTATCTCGTTGATTTTTGGCATGCTGATAGACAGCCACAAGTTCTCGGCACTGAATATTTTTCAGATTCCTGGGGTATCAGGGGTGTCTGTAGGGGTGTTTTGAAAGTGGGTCACGCCCATATCTCAGGCATGGTATGACCTACAGACTTGGGACCAACACCAAATGAGTCGACATTCGATGGAGGTTCAAAATATGGGTCAAGGTCACGGAGGTCATCTAAGGGTCATTGGGTGCATTTTTCAGAATTGCTGGAATTCACATTTTTTGACCCCCTAAAGTATTCCTGACGTACACACATGCATTTTGACGTAAAAAAAAGTGAACGTGGCCAAAATTTTTGAAAGTGGGTCACGCTCATATATCAAGCATGGTATGACGTATGGACCTGGGACCAACACCAAATGAGTTGACACTCGATGGAGATTCAAAATATGGGTCGAGGTCACCTAGGGGTCATTAAGTGCATTTTTCATAATTGCTAGAAATCACATTTTTTGACCCCTAAAACATTCCTGACATACACACATGCATTTTGACGTAAAAAAAAGTGGGCGTGGCCAAAATTTTTGAATGTGGGTCACGCTCATATCTCAAGCATGGTATGACGTATGGACCTGGGACCAACACCAAATGAGTCGACACTCGATGGAGATTCAAAATATGGGTCAAGGTCATGGAGGTCACTTGGGGTCATTAAGTGCATTTTTCATAATTGCTAGAAATCACATTTTTTGACCTCCTAAAGCATTCCTGACGTACACACATGTATTTTGATGTAAAAAAAGTGGGCGTGGCCAAAATTTTTGAAAGTGGGTCATGCTCATATCTCAAGCATGGTATGTCGTATGGACCTGGGATCAACACCAAATGAGTCGAAACTCTATGGAGATTCAGAATATTGGTCAAGGTCACGGAGGTCACCTAGGGGTCATTAAGTGCATTCTTTATAATTGCTAGAAATCACATTTTTTGACACCCTAAAGCATTCCTGACATACACACATGCATTTTGACGTAAAAAAAGTGGGCGTGGCCAACATTTTTGAAAGTGGGTCACGCTCATATCTCAAGCATGGTATGACGAATGGACCTGGGACCAACACCAAATGAGTCGACACTTGATGGAGATTCAAAATATGGGTCAAGGTCACAGAGGTCACTCAGGGGGTCAATGAGTGCATTTTTCATAATTGCTGGAAATCACATTTTTTGACCTCCAAATTGCTTCCCCAAAATTCAGATGTGCATTTTTTCATGAAAAAAGTGGGCGTGGCCAAAATTTTTGAAAGTGGGTCATGCTCATATCTCAAGGATGGTGTGATGCATGGACCTGGAGCCAACACTACATAAGTTGACACTTGATGGAGGTTCAAAAATGTGGGTCAAGGTTACGGAGGTCACTTGTGGTCATTGAGTGCATTTTTTCAGAATTGCTGGAAATCACATTTTTTGACTCTCTAAAGCATTCCTGAAGTCCATACATCCATTTTTACATAAAAAGTTGGGTGTGGCCCAAATTCGTGAAAGTGGGTCATGCTCATATTTCAAGCATGGTATGATGTATGGACCTGGGACCAATACCAACGAGTCGACACTCGATGGAGATTCAAAATTTGGGCCAAGGTCGAACAGGAGTCACGAGGGCTATTACCAGAATTGCTGGAAATCATATTTTTGAACCTCCTTGTGCATTCTCTTGATTTGGTCCCTTTGAATACTGTGAAGATATATACCTTATCTGGTTTCTTGGAAAAAAATTAACTGATTTTTGAATGAATATCTATAAATACTGTCATTGAAAACCTATTTCTTATTTCTTTAAAACTATTTTATCCCCAAAATAAGCCTCTAAAGTATTCCCATTACATTCATAGAGGGGCACGGTGGCTAAGCAGTTAGAGGTGCAGGCTGCAAGCCGAGAGGTTCTCAGTTCGAATCCTATCTGCGGCAACTGCCTTGTGTCTTTGGGCAAAAACACTTCACCCCCATTGCCCACATAATGGCATAGTGATGTTGTGTACTAAAACATACTGCATGCCAATGATACACTTGCACTAACCCTGCTTGTGTGGAGTTAGCATGTTGGGGATCCAGACAGTTGCTTGTTGTTGTTGTTTGGTGGTTCTCTGTGTTCTCTGGTTTCCTCCATCCATAAAAACTGTACGACACGAGGCGGGGCCTAGCTGTTGAAGTGTCATTAAACCCCGATAAATTAATAACATTCATAGAATGTCTTCTATGCACTGTTTGTCAACATGATAACCCAAATACAATCAATCCTATCTCAATGTTTTTGGTATACTGATAGACTGCCTGCCATTGGTATTTGGTCATCTATGATTTGGAGGCATGTGGGGCCTTCAGGCTCTAGATGTTAAAAATATGTTTACAACATTTACTGGGAAATGAGTTAGCTGAAGCAGTAACCATTATCTAAAACAGAAATCTCCAGAGAGAAAGCTGAGATAGAATTCTTTGTTACATTGAACAGCACTGTATATTTATGTTGCATCATGTTAGAAAACTTCAGTCTCAGTCATTGAAGAGAGAGAGAAACCTTCACTTTTCAAAGCATTTTTTTTTTAAAATCTATTTATTCTCAATCATAACTCAGGATTGAGAGGTTTTGGGATGGAGTGGTGTGTGGCTTTCTCGAAACACCTATCACAGTTACAAAGTAATAAAATGGAATATTTGAATGGTCAGATTTTAACCCGCTTAATACTTCGATGTGAGTAAAAAAATATCTTTAATATAACTCATGGCTACAGAATGTTTTTTGCTCACTTCTCTGAAACATTTAATTCTATGTGGAATGGGACACCTTTTCAGTGTGCTTTCCAAACTAAGGGATTCTTAACCCTTTAGCCAACATAACGGCAAAAACCGGTCAGCTTTATACACAGAAATGTCTATTCAGTTTTAATTACTTTTTCATTTTTGCTTGAAAAACATAGCTTATGACCCTTCATTGGAATGAGCTCATTTTTTAAAGGATTATTTATTATTTAATTTCACATATTTCTGCACAGTGGTTTGCCATGACCAGGATAGTTTTATGGGCGGAGGAAGCCAGAGTACCTGGGGAGGAGGACCTCCGGGCAACAGCGAGCAACTATCAGATTCCCCACATACTACCTCCACACAAGCAGGGTTAGCATTGGTTGAATACAGGTGCACCATCGATGTGCAGTACGCTTTAGTACACATCGCCACCATGCACCCACGTAAGCAATGGGGTGAAGTGTCTTGCCCAAGGACAGAGTGAGGACCACTCGACTTGCAGCCTGCACCTCTGCCAACTCAGCCATTGTGCCCCCATTTAACCCTTTACCCAACGGAGACGATAGCAAAATTTATTATTTCAAATATCATTTTTTTCAAATTTTCCAAACAATTTCAACAAAACCATATCATGGGACCCCTCGTTGGAACTAATATTTTTTCAACTTCTCAATTTTCATATTACGCGGGCGGATGCGGCCGATTCGTTGGGTAAAGGTTTTTTTTTATTTTTATTGGTGTTTTAAGGTCACATATTTCTGCACAATGGCTAACCATGACCATGACAGTTTTACGGGTGGAGGAAGCCGGAGTACCCGGAGAGAACCACCGAGCAATGGCGAGCAACTGTCAGCTCCCCAACATACCAACTCCACACAAGTAGGGTTAGCATTGGTTGAAGACAGGTGCACCATCGACGTACAGTACGCCTTAGTACACAGCGTCACCGTGCCCCTACGTGGGCAATGGGGGTGAAGTGTCTTGCCCAAGGACACAACGCGGTTACCACAGGTGGGATTCGAACCGAGGACCTCTCGGCTTGCAGCCTGCACCTCTACCATCTGGGTAAAGGGTTAAAGGATTAAAATGGAATATTTAAAGCGAATATTTTAACCCTCTGAAAATCTTAATATGGGGGCACGGTGGCGCTGTGTACTAAAGCGTACTGCACTTCGATGGTGCACCTCTCTTCGAAAAAATCATTGAGAATAATGAAAACCATTTCCATTCTCACAGTGTTGTTCTGAACACACATGGATATAGATGGGACCTCGGTATTTTGACAATGCCAATAAGTCTTCAGACAGGCTCTTGGGGGTCTTCAAGGCCTTTCAACGTCTACATTCCAACATTACTGAACCTTTTTACTTGCAATATATTTTCCAGAGGTACCATGCATGCACTTCATCATTGCCTTGCTAATATGAACATTTGCCATCATCTACAAATATGGCAGATCCGGAGTTGGTGGAGCCAATATTTATAAAGTAGTTTATGCTCATACTTCAGGTTTAGTATGACCTATAGTAATGGTACCTACACCAAATGAGTTGAAACTTGCTGGAGGTTCAAAATGTGGTCCACCTCTATGCGGTCAAGAGATGTTATTAAATGCATACTTTTTCGACCTATTAGGAATTTCATTTTATACCAGTTAATGCAGTTCTGAAGATTATACATGCATCTCATCATTCAAACAAATGGTAGCGGCAGTGATGTCCATTTCTGATTCCTTGATCGAATCCTATAAATGGTGTGCACATATATGCCTTTTCGGGTTTCTTAGAAAAATTGTTCTGATTCCTGTATGAATATTTTCTCCATGAAAGAATTTCACAAAAAGCAGTGGGGAGAAAGCTGTGACTGTCAAATACAATAACATGATCTCATTGTACAGAATTAATTCCCAAACCAAGTTAATATAAAAACAAACAACTTGATAATGAAGAATTCCAGTGTACATGTAATTGTAAAACTACACTCTAGATTTGTTATTGAAACCTATCACAATACTGTCAGGATGCCGGTAAAAGATGCAATACTGACATAGTTGAATGTTCTGTTAACTGTATTAGTGCTTTGACTGTTTAAAATTAATTTATCAGAATTTATCAGAGAAGTTCTAGTTTTATGTATGCCTTGTTTAGGTCACTAGATGCTTTTAAGAGCAGGCTTTCAAATGAGCTCTTGGGTTTTTTTAAGGTTTTTATGACAATATCTCCGACATAGAGTTTATGCACCCTTTGTCAGCGCGACAACTCAAATACGGACCGTCCTATCTCTATGCATTTTGGCATGCTGGTTAACAATAACCAGTTTGCACTTATCTATGTTTTTTTCACCCGTTCGATCTGAATGTCAGATGACAGATCTGAAGTTGGTGGAGCCATTATTTCAAAGTGGGTTACGCTCATTCTTCAATGTAGATGTGGACATGGGACTACACCGACTGAGTTAACATTGCTGGAGATTCAATATATGGTCCACCTGAATGAGGTCATCAAGTGCATATTATTCAGAAAGACTGGGAAATGCATTTACACCTTAATGTATTTCAAAAGTTTATGAATGTATTTCATCACTCAAATTAGTGGGCAGAGCCAAAATTGTCCATTTCTGATTCGTGTATCGAACCCTTTAAATGCTGGTCACATATATGCTTTTTCTGGTTTCTTATAAAAATTGTTCTGAGTCCTGTATGAATATCTGTAAATACTGTTAACGAAAAACCCATTTCTGATTTGTTAAAAAATATTTTACACCAGAAGATAAGCCTCCATAAATTCTCTTTCTGTAGAGTTTATTCCTGATACTTTAACCCTTTTCACACAGACTTGAATTTACTGGATGCAGTAAATTCTGTTTCTCTAGTTGAGTCTTGCTTTCAAACTCATTTTTCCAAGTGTATATAAGAGAAATTATATTATTCTGTTACTAGGACTCAAGTGCTAGATGAATCCAAGTAAGAAAATACATTGCTGTGATATAGGTTGATCCCATCTTTTACATATCAACAAATTTATCTAATTATACCCCCGCTTCGAAGAAGTGGGGGCTATATAGGAATCGCCCTGTACGTCCGTACGTCCGTATGTCCGTCCGTCCGTCCATACGTCCGTCCGTACGTCTTTCCGGACATGAAATTCTTGTGTGCGCAACTTCTCCTACATTTATCAATCAATTTGGACAAAACTTTTCAGACATCATCACTACTAAGTGAACATGCGCATATTCCAAGATTTTTGATCTGCGACAATTTTAACCAGGTTATCTCCCTTTGACTTAGATTTATTGTGTCTTTCCATCCGAACAAATTCTTGTGTGCACAACTCCTCCTACATTAATGAACCGATTTTGATGAAACCTTTCAAACATCATCTCTACTAAGTGAACATGTGCATATTCCAAACTTTTTAATCTGCGACAATTTTAACCAGGTTATCTCTCTTGAACTTTGATTTAATATGGGTTTCTACATGAAATTCTTGTGTGTGCAACTCCTCCTACATTTATCAATCAATTTGGACAAAACTTTTCAGACATCATCACTACTAAGTGAACATGCGCATATTCCAAGATTTTTGATCTGCGACAATTTTAACCAGGTTATCTCCCTTTGACTTAGATTTATTATGTCTTTCCGTTCGAACAAATTCTTGTGTGCGCAACTCCTCCTACATTAATGAACCGATTTTGATGAAACCTTTCAAACATCATCTCTACTAAGTGAACATGTGCATATTCCAAACTTTTTGATCTGCGACAATTTTAACCAGGTTATCTCTCTTGAACTTTGATTTAATATGGGTTTCTGCATGAAATTCTTGTGTGCGCAACTCCTCCTACATTTATCAATCAATTTGGACGAAAGTTTACAGACATCATCACTGCTAAGTGAACATGCGCATATTCCAAAATTTTTGAGCTGTGGCAATTTTAACTAGGTTATCTCCCTTTAACTTAGATTTATTATGGGTTTCTACATGAAATTCTTGTGCGTGCAACTCCTCCTACATTTATCAATCAATTTGGACAAAACTTTTCAGACATCATCACTACTAAGTGAACATGCGCATATTCCAAGATTTTTGATCTGCGACAATTTTAACCAGGTTATCTCCCTTTGACTTAGATTTATTATGTCTTTCCGTTCGAACAAATTCTTGTGTGCGCAACTCCTCCTACATTAATGAACCGATTTTGATGAAACCTTTCAAACATCATCTCTACTAAGTGAACATGTGCATATTCCAACCTTTTTGATCTGCGACAATTTTAACCAGGTTATCTCTCTTGAACTTTGATTTAATATGGGTTTCTGCATGAAATTCTTGTGTGCGCAACTCCTCCTACATTTATCAATCAATTTTGACGAAAGTTTACAGACATCATCACTACTAAGTGAACATGCGCATATTCCAAAAATTTTGAGCTGTGGCAATTTTAACTAGGTTATCTCCCTTTAACTTAGATTTATTATGGGTTTCTACATGAAATTCTTGTGCGTGCAACTCCTCCTACATTTATCAATCAATTTGGACAAAACTTTTCAGACATCATCACTACTAAGTGAACATGCGCATATTCCTAGATTTTTGATTTGCGACAATTTTAACCAGGTTATCTCCCTTTGACTTAGATTTATTATGTCTTTCCGTTCGAACAAATTCTTGTGTTCACAACTCCTCCTACATTAATGAACCGATTTTGATGAAACCTTTCAAACATCATCTCTACTAAGTGAACATGTGCATATTCCAAACTTTTTGATCTGTGACAATTTTAACCAGGTTATCTCTCTTGCACTTTGATTTAATATGGGTTTCTGCATGAAATTCTTGTGTGCGCAACTCCTACATTTATCAATCAATTTGGACGAAAGTTTACAGACACCATCACTACTAAGTGAACATGCGCATATTCCAAAATTTTTGAGCTGTGGCTATTTTAACTAGGTTATCTCCCTTTAACTTAGATTTATTATGGGTTTCTACATGAAATTCTTGTGCGTGCAACTCCTCCTACATTTATCAATCAATTTTGACGAAATCTTTCAAACATTATCACAACTAAGTGAACATACGCATATTCCCAAATTTTTGATCTGCGACAATTTTAACCAGGTTATCTCCCTTTAACTTGGATTTATTATGGGTTTTCAAATGGGATTCTTGTGTGTGCAACTCCTCCTACATTAATGAACCGATTTTGAATACATGTTGCACATTGTAAATGTGTTTTTCCAAATGTAAACCATACATGTGTGGGCTCTTTAAGTATTCAGTGCTGTTCTGTGGAAGGCCACATGCAAATACAAATTTCAACAACAAAAAATGATCTTTATGTATACATTTCCTTATGGCCTTCGCCTACATGATCAGAAGTGCATTCCTCTAAAAACCCAAAGCGGGGGTATTAATCACCTTCAGTGATAGTTCTAGTTTTAACCTATATTCTCGCTATATATGTCTTGCTGAGTTCCAGAACACATGAAAAGTTTATCTTGTGACATATTGTACTTTCAGTTTCATGAGACACGTGTTTACTTCAGATACTTCCTGGAAAACCATAAACAGTTCAATGTCATCAGGATTTCCCCACCCACCAATCAGAAGCAATATATGCTTTACAAGCTATGCACTCAAGCCAGAAAATAAGCAGATTGTCATCTGCAAAATGAGGTCCCCTGAGGGTGAATTTAGTGATGCTACCCTACACAGCAGGATAGCACCACTAAATTTACTCTCTGAACCTCATTCTGAATAAGGATCTCAAACTAAACAGAAAGAGGTACCCAGAGGATAAACTGGCTCACTGTATGGGATAGCATCATCAAATTCACCCTCTGGGGACCTCGTTCTGCAAATGTCAGACTGCTTAGTTTCAGGCCTGCATGCACTGTAGTTGATGATATAAATGGTATGCAATTTACGTACTCATACATCGTACCATCAAACTCGGCGATTGTGAAAATACTTTTTGCATTTGTAGATTTTAGCCCAAAGTAAAAAAAATGCTAATCAATTCCAGCTACTGCATTGCAGCTTGCAAGTGAGAGCCACGTGTACTGCCCAAGTGTGTGCTACTGACAGTCGTGGCTGGTATGCAATTTCCACAAGTACGCTCAATTGTAAGCATTAGTATGTAAACACTGTAAAATATGTTCAGTTTAATGTAGTTCTTTCGAGACTTGACTTGTCTAGTAGTGCACAGTATTACAATCGGAATTGGCACCAGAATTGCAATTGTGAGCTCAAATAATCGTTACCAGTAATCGGTCAGTGGCCATTTTTGGTAATGGGTTGAGTGCTGGAAACCCATATTTGGGCTCCATTGTGAAGAGTATGTACTGCAACTTAACCCTTTACCCAACGCAGACGATTTCAAAATTTATTATTTTAAATATCATTTTTTAATTTTTTTCAAAAAAATTCAACAAAACCATATCATGTGACCCCTCTTTGAAACGAGCTCGACGAGCTTGTTCCAAAGAGGGGTCAAAAGATATGGTTTTGTTGAAATTTTTAGAAATATAATATTTTTTCAGCTGCTGAAATTGCATATTACGCGGGCGGATGCGGGCGATTCGTTGGGTAAAGGGTTAAAGGTTACATACTCCGTGGAGTAGCTTTATATTATCTTTGAAGTGAAATTATTTTGTTGATGTGGATTTACCTTTTTACAATTTATTACATGCCTATTGCTTTATCTCCAGTTCTATATTTACTAATCCGTACAGAAACACGTGTTTTTGACAATCACACATGAGTTTTGTTTTTATTGCAAGCAGATATCAGAACTGTCAAATTCTACAATAAGACCGAAGTTTTAAATTGAGGGATTCTTTGTCATACAAGCTTGTTATAAACACAGAATTCTCCGATGTGTGAATGCATTCATCAACACGGCACTCATGCCATCGTGGGAGGATAGATCTAGTGGTTGCATATGTGAGAAAAGTGTTTGTACAAACATAATTATCAGAGTTTTGGGTTTCAAGTTACCTAACATACTGCATTGCTTTATTTTGGGATGGTGGTGTGTCATGTACCAAAATTAAGTAATTTTTTTGACTACAGAATCACACCTACTAATCAGTCTCATGCTGTGACATGCAATTCGACGCTGTGATGTTCTGTTCGGGCTCTGTGACGTGTTTTTTTATGTTAAAAGTCATCGCTGCGGCTGATTTTATCAATTTTCATTCAAATGGAGAGGTAAGAAACACAGCTTTTTACTTTATCAGTTAGACTGATGATTCCCAATCCCAACCAGCTTACTTTCACGTAGCAGATATTATCTCTCTTCGAATAATAGGGCTCCCAAAATGCCTGGATACAACTTCTGTGCATCGCCACTCGACTCAAAATCACATACCTAGGTGATGCCCCATTGTTCTGACGCCAGGAAATGGCCCTCGTAGCCTAAAACATATCCCTTCGATTTAAAAAACTTACCCCGACAGATCCCGGATGCAGAATAACCCCAACACAGCCCGTCAAAGTGAACCACCCAGTTGTGGAAAGTGGCAACGGCACTATGATGTTAATGGCAACCATGCTGTGATGTTCATCATTTCTTAACCCTTCACCCAACGAATCGCCTGCATCCGCCCACGTAATATGCAAATTCCGCAGTTGAATAAATATTAGTTTTCAAAAAATTTCAACAAAACCATATCATGTGACCCCTCGTTGGAACGAGCTCGTCGAGATCGTTCCAACGAGGGGTCACATGATATGGTTTTGTTGAAATTTTTTAAGAAATTTGAAAAAATATTATTTAAAATAATAAATTTTGATATCGTCTGCGTTGGGTAAAGGGTTAAACCAAATGAAAATTTGTAAGTAAAGGTATTTTTTAAACATCATTATAGGTTTTTTTTTTTTAGTTTTTTAGTTGGTTCGTTCATTTGTATCATCTATGTTGTTTTGCAAGGGCGTAGAAACCCGAACGCAAAAACGAAGAACTTTGCATACACACATGGACGCCACTTCGAAGGGGGAGGAGGGGGGGTGGTGGTGGTGGGGGTGGGGGGGCTGAGGCACCCGAATTAATAAATTTTCAGTCGGTACAATTTGGGTGCCAAAGGACTCGCGTAGATGATGATTTTGTAAAAGTAATGGTAAGTTCCAATATATCGTCGAATAAAAGGTTTCGACATATCGTTCAGTGATGATTTGGAATTAATAATGCCTTGGTGGCATTTCATAATTTCACACAATAATTAACTAATTAACAAAAATCACTCCACTAACTGTAGCTCTGAGCTCCTCCACACCGCTAACAGGAGGTGTATACTCGATTGTCGTAATATCATTTCCGATGTTATCTACCCAGGAGGATTTACAGCAGGGTAAATTGAAAAAATATATTACGACATAAGATACAACTTACAAAAAATTAACTCTTGCTCCCCTTCCTAATCAACACTAGCAGTGGTTATACACTATTGCTGCAATACAATTTCGGATGCTATGTACCCCGCGAGATATATTGCGCCGATAATTATATTGCGACATAAGGTACAATTACTCACCAAAAATCACTTTTGCTCTCCATCCCCACTACCCCAGACAAACAAGAGATACGCTCTGTTGCATATAATTTCCGATTCTATATCCGACGGGATATATACCATTAGAATGACATATGGTAAAAATACTTACCGAAAGAATACATACATCCCCCCACCCTCCACACACACACACACACATACAACCATTAAAAGGAGTTATATTCGATTTTAAACTGGTTTTGAAATAATTTAGATAAATTCTATAACAACCAATATCGACATTACGTCCAATGAGGTCGTATTTTTTCGAACTGACATGCCGTACATCTCATTCCCGCCATTACACATTTCTAACGTTCCGTCATGTAATCGGCCGTGCAAGCAAATCAAGACAAATTGTTTTTCTTCAAGCCTTTTTCGAACACACATAATCTTATTCAAAGTGTCTTGGAATGAAATCATGTGGGTCCGAAAAAACCTAGTAAAAAACCCTATCGCGCTCAAAATTTCTCTTGAGGTATCAAGTTTTCTCTAAATTTCTCCGCGGAAAGCCCGTACCCACATCCACGAGACAGGGATGTGGGTATAACCTTTCCTTTTTGCATCTGCACATCAGTCCATGGGCCGCTAAGCCAGGAGGGGGTAGGGAGGGGGGTGTTCAGTCTCTATTTTTTGCAAAGCATAGGGTAACGGATTTCTAAGCACCGGTATACTTCAAATTAATGAATTTAAATTGACAAAATTCTGCAGTCCATGCTAGTTTGAATAAACAGAATAGCTTACTTTATCAAACCTACCTGATAGGTAGATCCATCTGAGGGCTGCTGGTGTCTTATAACCATTTGAACACAGTGGCTAAGCCAGGATTCTTAGTTAAGGAGGGGGGGGGGGGCTGAGTAGAAATTGTGGGGGAGGGGGCATGTCACGTAAATTGCAACTTATGAGCTTGAATATTCAATTTTCCTCCCCCGAACCCATCTGAACTCCCACCCATGAGAGATAACTGCCTCTCTTTTTCCGGAGTTTAGAAGGGAGTGGGTAGTGGGGCTCCTTCACAATGACGGACGCCGAATGGGGATAATACAAGAGGGCCTCTCTCGTGCTGTCCCCTTTGACATGTTGCAATGAGCCCCCCCCCCACCCCCAATGGGTCAGCAGTCCCTGCACATCACCAGCAAGTCCAACAAAAGGAAAATCGTCAAATGCGAAAAGGCCCGACTCGTAGCCAATCGGAACAGTGGATTTGTGAGCGAAAACGTGTGTGTTACCAATGACAAAACAAAGTAGATGATACCGACGAACGAACCAACTAATGAAACTGAAGGTAAACGTATAATGACGTTTAAAAAAAAACCCCTTTACTTATAAATTTTCATTTGGGTTAAGAAATGATGAACATCACAGCGTGGTTGCCATTAACATCACAGCGCCTTTGCTACTTTCCACAACTGGGTGGTTCGCTTTGACAGGCTGTGTTTGGGTTATTCTGCATCCGGGATCTGTCGGGGTAAGTTTTTTAAATCGAAGGGGTATTTTTTAGGCTACGAGGGCCATTTCCTGGCATCAGAACAATGGGGCGTCACCTTGGTATGTGATTTTGAGTTGAGTGGCTATGCACAGAAGTTATACCCAGGCATTTTGGGAGCCCTATTATTCAAAGAGAGATAATATCTGCTACGTGAAAGTAAGCTGGTTGGGATTGGGAAACATCAGTCTAACTGATGAAGTAAAAAGCTGTATTTCTTACCTCTCCATTTGAATGAAAATTGATAAAATCAGCCGCAGAGATGACTTTTAACATGAAAACACGTCACTGTGCCCGAACAGAACATCACAGCGTCGAATTGCACGTCAGAGACTGATTAGTATACGTAGGTGTGAGAATATTTCACACCTATATTTGCTGAAGATGTTGAAATATTTGGTGATGCATAAATGATCTTGGTGAATTGAGCTCTTGTTAATAATGGGATGTTCCCACAGTGTCCTTGAATTCAATAAATGTCCTTGAATTTCAAAATCAATTTTCAAGGCTCTGGACACTCAGTCTTGGAAAATCCTGTAAAAATGTGACTTGGGAATGGCAGACTCAGACAAACTTTATTGTTGTGTTTCTAGATAGAGGCCAGTCATGTAAGCAAAAAAACACAAAAATCTGTCCCCTATTTCCTTTTGAGTGAAGGAAAGGCAAATGATAAGATTTTCCTCAATTTGAACATGTGTAGACGTTTGGCCTTGTATATTTTCTCCATAGTGTCCTGCCAAGTAAAGCTATAACACCAGTAAGTGTATAATCCACATGGCTCCTTTTAAAAAATATAAATAGTGAAAAACCTCCTGCATGCTGATGTGGAGATATGAAAATTTCAATTTGTAAATTTTTCCCACATTGTTGCTAGAAATTTGCCCAGTTCAATCTTGTTTGACAGATCAGTGAGCTCTGCCAAACAAGATTGAATTGGTTAAATTTCTAGTTACATTATGGGAAAACTTCCAGCTTGAAATTTTTAGTCGAGTTGTGACGACTTATAGTTTTATGAATGGCGGGCGGGCGGGATTTATAAACAATTGGTTTCCGGATGATAACTTGATAATGATTCAACCCATGTTCATGACACTTCATAGGTGGGTTGGTATCGGTGAGAGGAAGAACCCTATTAATTTTGGACTTGCTTGGTCAAAGGTCAAGGTCACAGTGACCTTGAACATAGTAAATTGTAAACAATTGGTTTCTGGATGATAACTTGACTACGGTTCAACCCACATTCATGAAACTTCATATGTAGGTTGGCCTTCCTGAGAGGAAGAATCCTATTTATTTTGGACTCGCTAGGTGAAAGGTCAAGGTCACAGTGACCTTCAACATAGTAAATCGTTAACAATTGGTTTCCGGATGATAACTTGATAATGTTTCGACCCACATTCATGAAACTTCTTAGGTAGGTTGGCATCAGTGAGAGGAAGAACCCTATTTATTTTAGACTTGCTAGGTGAAAGGTCAAGGTCACAGAGACCTTCAACATAGTAAATCGTAAACAATTGGTTTCCAGGTGATAACTTGATAATGGTTTGACCCACATTCATGAAACTTCATAGGTAGGTTGGCCTAGGTGTGTGGGAGACCCCTATTTATTTTGGACTCACTAGGTCAAAGGCCAAGGTCACCGCAACCGTGAACATAATAAATCGTAAACAATTGGTTTCCAGATGATAATTTGACAATGGTTCCACCTATGTTCATGAAACTTCATAGGTAGGTTGGCATTGGTGTACGAAAGAGCCCTATTTATTTCGGAATGACTAGGTCAAAGGTCAAGGTCACAGTGACCCTTCACATAGTAAATTGTAAACAATTGGTTTCCGGACGATAAGTTGATAATGATTAAACCCACTTTTGTGCTGTCACAACTCGACATTGGATCGGTGATCCTATCGGCATTTTGTGTATTTTGACCGTGTGTAGAGGGTTAATTATATTGATTTTTCATCTGTAGTCTCCTGACTTTGTTTTTCTTACATATTTTTTTTATATCCAGTAATGTTTGCCATACAGCTGCCAATATTTGATTTTGGGGACAATTTGACATAAAGCTAACATACTTAGTGTTCTAGCAGCCTTTGATTAGTATCAATTTTTACCAAACCAGTTAGATACACCAGGTATATATGAGAGTAATTGTTTCCTGTAATGGAATCTTTTGTAGTCTTTTTTTTTTCTAGGAATAAATATCAGGCATTGTTTTCCAATGGGAATCTTTGAATATCTTTCCCCCCTACATGTATACTAAAATCTGTGTGTCTGTTTGTTTGATTGTATGGTGTAACCTTCAAATGTACTGCAGTGTTGACCTTCTTATTTGGCTATTTGGGACAGGGAAATAGATTTTGTCCCACCCGGGATGAACCCAGATATTTGCGATACCATGAAACTATCCGTGATTTCAGGATATTGGGTGCAGATCTATCGGCAGTGTTCAACAACTGACTCTCCAGCAAATGTACCCTGGCATTAAGTAGTCGAGATGTTCTGTTCAACACACTGTCATGGATGTTTCTGTCAACTTTCATAATTGATAATCATTTTATATTGTCCTTGAAATGGTAAAGTGCAATATTATTTGCAATGTCAGTATCTATTTCTCATGTATTTGTATTACTACATTTTATTGGAAAGTGCCTAGGGGCACTGTCCAATAAATTGTAACGACAAATCTATATTACCAAAATACTTACAATTTCAGATATTAGGCCTAAAAAAATTAAAAATCTGTTTCTCAGGCACTTCTGTATGGTCCTTTTGGCTGCCGCATGCTCTTTGTTTATAACCAATGCAAACTTTTAAAAAATGAAAATGAAATGGTTTATTTCTGATATTTTACCCAAGTTAAAAAAAATGGAAAAATCTGTCCCTAGATTGCAATGAGACTTGCAATCAAGGGACGAAATATGCCACTACCCATGCTATTTTGTAAAAACATAAAATAAACCATGAACATGAACTTTTGAAGGCAAAAAAAATAATTACGAAAATAAAAAATAAAATAAAAAACCACCCACCCGCATGCGGTTTTACAAAAAATTGCCTGAGAAACCAAAGCTCTACTTTGTGGTGACTTATCATTGCTTCCTGGAATCTTTCCATGCAACAGATTTGAAAATAAACCTCCCCAAATTTGTCTGTTTTCTAAGACAGGTTCATTCTCATTACCTTTCTGAATTCTCAATCCATTATTAAAATCCTGTGTACATATTTCTCTGATGGAGATCATTTTTGAAAGCAGTCATGAAATGGGTTTCAGTTGAAACCACCTGAACTTGTTTCAAGTTGACTTTCTTTTCGATATGTGTTAATCATAGGGATTACCATGTCTTCTACAATATGTTTATTCAGTTCCATACTGATGTAGCTTATTCAGGGACAGATCAGAACTGTTTAAAATACACAGCAGCCTTGGAGCCTATTATGAAAATTTACACGTCAAATTTGGTACACCACAGCAAACATTAATCTTCACATTGGTTTCTGATCATGTCTTGGCTGCCTATTTAGGCAGCCAAGACTTGATCAGAAACCAATGTGAACATTAACTTAACCAGGACTTGAAGTACAAAGACACTCCTAAATAACAGTAAATGATAACCATATACTATAAGAGCAACCCTATCCATAGAAAGAAACGTTGAAAATGGAAATGCAGTTTTAGAAGTTCAGAGCCAATTAAAAAGCCTACATTTGAGATTTAAGAGCCACATTATGGTGTTTGGGAGTCAAATGTGCACTGGCGCCTGTCCAGGTCGGTCTCTGCTTATTGATAGGTGAAAACCTTGTGTTACAAGAGTGGTCAAAGAAAATAATTAACAGATTTTTCTTGATCATTGCTACCATTAAGGTGAAAGTAATATTTGATACCATTAAGGTGAAAGTAATATTTGAAACAAATTTTAAAACAATATTTACTCAACAGGTCAGTTCAGAAGACCCAACAAGATGACCTTTTCGAGTTTGGTTTTTACAAACGAGTTTACTCTTTCCAGTGGACAGAGTTTTTTTTTTTTTCATGTTGATTCTATCTGTCGCAAATTATTTATTGTGAAAATACAAATAGTTAATATTTAACTTAATCGAACTAGTGAGCTTTCAACAAATGATCCTCATGTCAAGTTTGGACAGTTAGTAAGCTGCACTTAACAGCTTTGAATGCACATCTGTCATAGACAGCTTTGGTTCTGATTATAATCATGAACATTTTTCGTCTCACTAAGATTGGGTGTTTGTTCTTACAACAGAACACTTAACCTTTTGAAACCGAGCAGCAGCTTTTCCAGCCAGGAACATGATTTGTCATAATTTCATTAAATAGGATGGATGCTAAGTGCATGTATGTGGTAGACCAATCAAGGCTGCACATTGAAAATATTAATTGGTCTACCCCTAAAAAATGAACATGGACTCTTCCAGTTTCTGTCATTGAACTAATATGGAAATATACCACCAGGGTTCAGAGGGTTAATTCCATTTAGATATTCTTATCAGCTCCTTCCAGACTCCTTACATCTTCTACATTCATAACTGTATTTAATATGCACTAATGTTTTATCAGAGATTTCTTCCAATAACAAGGAAAAAAGTAGTAAAAGTTCAATCACTTTTATTCTTCTGTATCATCATGTGGAATTTAGAGCTGAACGGTTAAAGGGTTTTCTTAATCAATTAATCACATGGATTAATCTTAATTAATCAATTAATCACCTGCCCTAATAGGTAGCTGAATAATTGCCGTACCGTTGATGGTTTACAGCATTAACCAGAATCCTTTCATGTTTGGTATACAACATCTATAGGGGGGCAGTTTCAAGTTTCTTTAAAAATCTTCTTCTTCAGATTAACCAGTCAGAATCCTCTCATATTTGTTATACATCATCTCTAGGGGGGCCAGATTTAAGTTTGTTCAAATCAAGTTCCTCGGTTAATATTTGGGCTCCCTATGGGAGCCCGAATTTTAACTTAGTGCAATATGAGGAAATTTCTTTAAAAATCTTCTTCTTCAGATCTACCATGAGAAAGTCAGAATCCTGGCATATTTGGTATACGTCATCTCGGGGTGGGGGGGGGGGGGGGAGGGGGTGTCCTGGGGCAGATTCAAGTTTGTTATGGGAACCCAAATTTTAACTTAGTGCAATATGAGAAAATTTCTTTAAAAATCTTCTACTTCATATCCTCCAGTCAGAATCCTTTAACATTTGGTATACATCATCTCTAGGGGGGTCAGATTCAATTCAAATCAGGTCCCTGGGTTGAAAATTTTGGGTATGGTTTGGACTTAGATATTTTGAACTCATTCTGTTAGTCTGTTAGTCTGCGAGATTGTTCACATTTTCTTTAGCACAGGCTACACCCCCTAGTTCTTGTCCGATCATCATAAAAATTTCATATGCAGTTTCAACCGTGATAGCTATGCAAACCCGAAACCCGAAAACCTCTAGCACAGTCTGCAGGTCGTATTTATGAAGGGCTTTTGTTGTAACTTGGTAGAATGACTCTGTATAATTTCTAAATGAGAATGTGCCCTTTTGGTCATGATTGGTCAACGAGTCGAAAACCTTTAACATAGTCTACAGGTCGTATTTATGAAGGGATTTCATTGTAACTTAGTAGGATGACTCCGTATAAGGTAGATGGGAACGTCCCCATTTGGTCACGATCGGTAAACTGTGATGGCTGAGTAGGCCCGAAACACTAAAACCTTTAGCACGGTCTACAGGTCATATTTGTGATTTTATTGTAACTTTGTAGGATGACTCTGTCTAGATGAGAACATCCTATTTTGGTAGGGTTCAGTCAACTGTGACAGTTGCAGGAGCATGTTACCTAGATTCCTTAAGCACAGTCTACAGCTTGCATTTATGAAGGGATTTCATTGCAACTTTGTGGGATGACTCAGTATAATGTCTAGATGAGAACGTCCTATTTGGCCATTATTCGGTCATTGACAACTGTGATGGCTGCACAGTCTACAGTTTATATTTATGAAGTGATTTCATTGTAACTTGGAAGGATAACTCGGTATGATGCCTAGATGAGACTGTCATATTTTTGTAATGGTCGGTCAGCTAGCTGTTACCGCCGCCTGGTCACGTGACCAAGGTTCCTTTTGCACTGTCTGTAGGTTATTTTTATGAAGGGATTTCAAAGTAACTTGATAGGATAACTTGGTATGATATCTAGATGAGACTCTCCTATTTTGGTCATGATTCGTCAAACGTTTATGCCGGACCATCACATGACCTCGATTCTTTTAGCAAAGTCTACAAGTTATATTTATGAAGGGATGTCATTGTAACTTGGTAGGATGACTCGTTTTGGAATGATTTTACTGTAATTTGGTCACTATGGTTGACATACATTAACTGTGAGGACCACATTAACCCACCCCTCAGTTCTTTAGTACAGTTTACACCTCAAATTATTCCTATTGAAAACATAGCATTTTGGAAACAGAAATTAACATATTCTCAGTTATCCCAATTCTTGTCTTATTTCATAATCCTTTCATAAGGCCTCAAAAAGTTAAAAATCTGTTTCTCCAATCCTCCCACATGGCCCTTATTGGCTGCCGCATGCTCTCTTTTTATAACCAATGCATACTTAAAAAAATAAAAATTAAATGGTTTATGTCTGATA
The DNA here is from genome assembly GCA_031216915.1 of Pictodentalium vernedei. Lineage (NCBI taxonomy): Eukaryota > Metazoa > Mollusca > Scaphopoda > Dentaliida > Dentaliidae > Pictodentalium > Pictodentalium vernedei. The sequence continues at coordinate 27,529 of JAUFNR010000309.1, read as the reverse complement.
CTTTACCCAAGTTAAAATTGATAAATTTGTTGCTAGAGTTCTAAAGCATTGCAAAGCCTTCTTGCACTCAAGGGATGAAATACACCACCGCCACCCATGCTATTCTGTAGATTATGAGGCCTAAAACACGAAACAAACCAAGAACATGAACTTTTGATGGCAAAGAAATAATTACAACAATAAAAAATAAAATAAAAACCCGCCTGCACACATGCAATTTTATAAAAATATGGCCTGAGAAACAAGATCTACTTTGTGGGGCCTAAACATTGAACATAATCATTTTCATCAAACACTTCACACAGTCAAGTTAAGCTACAGTGTCATTGCCACTTTCATTAATAACTTTTCAACATCAGAAATGCGTTGGTACACAGTTAATGAAGCAACAGATTGATGCCCAGTGACGGACATAATTTGCGAGACACTAAAGTTACTCTGCGATAAAATGGTTGTTCTAGTCACCCTTATGCTGTATACTGTGCTTAAATTGCATTGTTTACTAAGTTTTGTCATAAACACTGTGTGGGACTCCTTCCCAACTGGTTTACGAGTGTAGCAAACATCATCAGAATCTGTGAACGAGTTAACAGGATACTGCCAAAGCCTATCCAGTAATGGATGCAGTTTTGATGTATATTTCTAAAATGATGTAACAGGGCAGAAAGGCGAGTCCTTTATAAAACCACCATAAGCTTCTTTATCGCCCTCTCAGTGATTTTTGTTCAGTTCGTCACGAGATTAGTGCAGATACTTTAAACCTGTTTCTTCATTAGTTTTAATTTCAGAAGTAGACTTTGTCATTGATTCAATGTTCAACTCCACGTCTACAGAAAAACAGTTTGATGTCGAACATCACTTTACTGTATAGTGATGTTCCGATAACGAAATTTGCCATCGGACCGATTTCCGATTATTTGAAGGCGTTATTGGCCGATTTCCGATTCCGATGTTCAGGTACATTATTATCCCTGTGTTGTATATAGTGAAAGACCACCCTCCCCTTTCTACTATAATACTTTGAATTTCGAAGTAAGATAGATCAAAGAGCTGTAAACACGCTGTCGCGTTTTATTCCCACTAACATCACATTGCAATCACTGCCTTATGGTGTCTTAATGCCTGTCACAGGATTACGGGGTTAAATTTGAAGGGGGAAAATTTATGTTCTTATCAGTGCTCAGCCGACAGCCAGTGACTGTTGTCTGAACCCCAGTTCGAACGTAAAACTTGCCACCGTATCAATGCCCAATCCGCTTGGGACTCTTAGGATTCCTGAAGGTGCCTGTGGCTTACAACGCCAAAGGGTGATCAACGATAATTCACGAAAAGATTATTTATTTACATGTACGAAGAAATATAATATGAAACAAATTACTCACAAAATTATCCATATGAATACACTAATTAGGCGAATAAAAGTTTATTCTTTGGGGCCCTCGATGTCTACCACAGCTAGCTGTGTCTGCTGGATCAACCTCACATTATGTTCATCCTCTGGCTGTTTGGGACAAATACAAAGTGTCTATTCACTTCTCGTTGCTTCCACCTCACAGGGTTAACTTCACCGTCAGTTGGGCTTAACTCATACAATGTTCTGCTTGTGTGACTCTATCAGCGTTCTCACAGTTCAATCACAATTCAATCGGCGTCTACCACAGTTCACGATCACTTCGCGCCTTGCCTGGCTCTCACAGGGTTAAGTTATTCTTCGCCTTCAGATATATACTAACCAAAGCTTATATAATAATTTTCTGCAAAGTGTTCTCAACATCACCAATTCTCGCTCCGCCTAAAACTATTTTAACTCGCGAGCTATTCAAGCGCTTACGCAAGCTCCTAATACGGTTCCTAGACCTATGCCACTACGGTTCGCAACCATTAACAAACTACTATCGGTTCCTTACAACCCTCACAGGGTTACAACAGTACGCAGACTTTCAATCTTGGTGCCTATGACCCTCGACGGCCAAGGCTAAATTCGGACCTTCTCTGAGTGCCCTCATGCCAACTGCCTCTCAGAATTCTGCTTTCTAAAACAGGTAATGCCGTTTACCTAAATGCATATAGCTCCCAGAGCTCGGTACTTCCTGATCCTGATCCTATTCTCATATATGGCCACTGACTTGGCCCGCGACTGCTCCTATTCTAAATATGAGCTCTGTGGCTCCACCTACATCACAATGTGCCTTTACTTTTTCACCAATGCTGCACCTCCTCTAACCTATAGCATGGGACCTCCCCATCTACTCGCAACGACCCACAGCCTTACACACCTTCCGACTGGAATTGGCTGGAATGAATTTTTCGAGAAATCCCTCGATTTTTATTTAGATAGCCAGAACATTTATTCTCATTTAGTCGCTTCTCTTGAACTTGGCCGCTTAGATCTATCTTAATTTAACACTCGCTTTAAAGTTCCTTTGAAAGACTCGCATGTTGGTACATTTTGACATTTCAGAGACAGGATAGATGCGTAATATGGGTGTGTGTACTGAACATATGTGATGCACTGGTTTTCAACAATTACAATTTAACTGGTCTTTAATTACCCAGATAATTATTACAGAAGAGAATATTGTCTCTCTTACTATTGATCTGTTATCAGAAGCCCATATGGCGTTCAACAAGTGCGCCATAATGGACATTAAATTTCATACTTAATTAGCAAAATTTGAATTATTGCCGATCTGTTTTCGGGCCTGTCACATATCTATCTTGCTTTACATTTAACCCAGGCAGAAATATTATCGAAAATATTTACACTTTTAAACAAGAAAATTGCAACTTTTAGCTATCACCTTGACAATGCTGTGTGTTTTATTTATCTGATACATTCGTCACTATCTTCGAGAATGTCAATCAAAGAAAACTTACCATGACTCTGAAAAGTTTAATTCATCATATTCATGTGAACAAAAACAAATGACAACACTTTGATACAAAGGTTGCTGAATCGTCCTGAAGCTAGTGCCGAAACTCACAAAAAACTAAAAACTGGGGGTGAATTGTATTGGTTCTGAATTGTTCTTCCCCCATTGCATGTCCTTGTCTGTCTCCCATTATCAACTCTTCTGGTGTGTATTCTCAATTTCTCATACAGATGCGCATGACTGGAAATACTCAGATCGAACAACTCTGTGAAATTCAGAACACATCCATAATCCACATCCAAACACAACTCTATTTACGATGGTGTATGTTATGTCGGGAAAATGCTTTTAACTGTTCAGATTTTGAAAATGGTCATGCTTTCACGGTATCAGGTTGGTAAAAGATGTCTTTTCTTTCATATACTTTGATAAATTTTCACTGTTTTTTTTTATTAATTGGCAAATGCCGATATTCAAGTGCATGGTCCGATGTTTTTCCGATGGGCAGTTATCGGCCGATAACCGATCCCGATCATCGTAACATCACTATTACTGTACAGACATTGTGGAGTATAGGGGCTCATTAAAATAGATGTGTACAACCTTTTCCTATCAGTTTCATTTATGATGGGATAATGATTGGTAACCCCTTTGACATTCTTTTTCAACTTTGCTATGGGGCTCTTTTAGCTCAAGTTGGACATTGTAAGTTCACAGTCCCTTATTATATTGAAAGTCTTGCAATTAGGAGGTGCTGTCAAGTATCTATTCAACCCATAACAGAAAGCTTCCAATGTATTTACTTTATGCAAATCACCATCCTTTTTCCTCGCATCGAAATAGAAATGTGATAATATTGTGTTCAGATGAACGGCAAGTATTCCTCAAAATGTTGGTCCAGCTGCTTTTCTTTCAAGTACTAGCATAATAGTCTGGCTGCATGCATATCTGCTTTTGCTGTAGCCTTTGGTGTTAATTCAACTCTTTTTCTCAAGATATCTACCTCCGAGTGGTTTGCAAATTGTGAAATCAACATTTTTAGATAAAGTGCAATGAGCAATTGTTTTGTTTTTACAAATGCAGAAGATAACAGATAGAGTTACATCCGTGGGGTCGTTATTGGAAACACATAAACAGATCGGGGACTATTTTGTTGACAGATTTGCTTTTATTTTATTTTTCTCAAGTTGTTTGATTTAATTATTCGACTATTTAATTTATAACAACAAAATATGATTGAAATGTCAGAAATCTGATGATATTTGTGACTATTTTCAGGTTTCTTAGTTCGATTTTTATATCGAGGCAAGCGAAAGTGGAAAGCTTTTCATTTAAACCATATACCCCAGGTGTTTCGCATGCATTTATACCCTGGATGTTGCACGCTCTCATATACCTTCGATGATTGGTGCGTCCTTTGCCATGGCTATTTGTCCTAGGCATTCTGACCAATCAGAAGGCAGAATTTATCGGGATATAAGGACAAGTGACTTTAAACACCAATAAATAAATAAATTCTCCCTCATGACCTTAGACTCTCAGTTGGTATAGCACAATGACTCCTTATCAACAAACAGCAATAACCCATGTTTTGGGAAAGAATCTATTTAGAGAATGGTTTTTCATGGTTCATTTGAAAACGTGTGGTACAAATTGTTTTTTCCCAGCATACTAAAATTGTGGTTAACTGGTTTAACTCGTAACCTGCAGAGTATTTTCAAGATATTTTTTATCAAATCTAGTCATGGCTTCTGTGAAGTGATTTGATGAAAAGTTCATCAACATTTAGTTCAAGAAATCATTGGTGAAAAATGCATTAAATTTACAGGTGGAAAATTTGATTAAATATGCCCAAATTTATGCCCAAATTATACATATTTTACATTACGTGTACACTCCATACGAAAAAATTATCCAAAAATCGACTGAGTGTGTTATGTGTAATTACATAATGTCAGACGTCCACTCACTAATCAGTGTTGATTGGACTGTATTGGGAAAAGATTCGCCAATTTACATATTAATTTCTGTTCGCTAAATCTATTTTTTGTCCCTGATACATTTTGTTTGGGAATTTTGTATATCAAATGAAATCTTTAAAGGTGAAAATCAGTTTGGTAAATCCCGTTATTTTGTGTGATAAATTTGACCCAAAAAATGAGAATTTCGTCGATCACGTGCAACAGTGTGGCTCTTCCGTCAATTGGATCTACATTGCATGAAATATTCTGAAGTCATTGGAGACCGGCGAACAAACTCAGTATTCAGTCTGTTTTTCAACAGACACAGAAAGTTATAGATTGCTTATACATTTTTATTTTTGAACATCAAGGGAATTTATCTGCTTTTGTCAGGGGAATAACATCATAATCCACCCAAATGTCAAATTATAACACGATTTTTGTGACATATCTGGCAGCTATTTACAGCCTCGGAAATTCACTGAAGTGGATTGTTGTCGAAACAGATCAGATCCACCCGCACGTGCCTTTATCCGAAGCTATTTTAAAACACGGCATCCAAATTCAACTCTGGACCATTCCGATCGATAAAGCGTGTTCCCATGAAAACGAAATGACGCCCTACCAGGAATACATTACTTGAATTTATGGTTTCAAGAACAACACCGCAACTTTTTATGGTAACTGGGGGAGACGGTCATAGCAGCCTCGAAATCGCATAGAACACCAGTTTTGCCATGTTTTGAGGGGGTGGGGGGGGGGGATGGAAGGGAAAAAATTCAACCAAACTCGTTACTCTCAACCCAACTCGGATGATGCCATGCATCATACTGATACTATGAGGATAATTAACGCCCCCCCCCCCCCCCCCCCCCCTTCTTTGTGAAATTCTTGAACTGCCACTGCAGGGAGCCACCCGTCTTCTCGGTTGTCTCTTAACCCTTTACCCAATGCGGATAGCACACGATGTTTGCAAAATAAATTCTTGGATAACATTTAAAAAGTTCAAACTTTTGTCTCAAAACATAGCTTATGACCCCTCATTGGAACGACTGGAGATCATCGAGCTCGTTCCAGTGAGAGGTCATAAGCTATGTTTTTTTGACAAAAATTTAAAACATAATAAAATTCATATGGAGATTTTTGTGTATAGTGCTGGCTGAATTTGGCCGTTGACGTTGGGTAAAGGGCTAACAGAAGAAATTTTGCGAGCAATTTAGTCAGTTATTGAAAATTATTTTGACGAGTGGTTAATCACCTGCAGATGTCAATTGCAGTAATTCATTATCTCCGTACTTTGGAGGATGTGCAGCTATAACGTGCCTAAACTGTGACGTCCAAGAATTTGGGAAAACCTGAATATATTACTGCTGGTTTAAGTAACAAGAATAAGAAGTGGAACTGGCATTCATTTGATTTACATGGAGACGAAAAGGCGTGAATATTTTAGTAACAAGAACAAGAACGATACTTATTTTGCACTGAAGTTTATTTAGTTTATTTAGAAAAAATCTATAAAGTTTGAATGGAGAATTTTGTATTTAAGGTGGGTCGGTTTTGGCAGTTACGTCGGGTAAATAGTTAACAGAAAGCTTGCTAGCAGTTTTCATGCTTTTTCCCACATATTGGACGATTAATTTTTTTAATGAATGATACATTCTCATTTTAGTTCATCTAAACTATTTCGGTAAAAAGCTCATGCTACAATAAAAATTAAATCACCGGGTTTAAACTTTGAAATGTTTGGGCACTCGGCACAGTATACAATCCATAATCCTGTGTCGGAAAAGCTATTGCCAGGATGTATCGCCAAGACTGTCACATTGTTGGTTCAAAAACACTGTACACCCAGAACACATTTTATTCACTGAAATACTCGTTCTATTCCATAATTTTATTTAAAAAGTACAGATGAACTGTTATGAGAATGAATGAAGACAAGATCATTTCGACGGAGACAATCCGACCTTCAATTATTCGGGGGGAATCCAAATCATATATCAGCGAAAATTTTATTTTAATATGAAAACAAATCGAAAATCTCACGAATTAACAAACAGATTTTTTCAATTCCTATATTAAACCCCAGTACAGAGTTCTGGAAATGAAAGATATGGCATTTGTATCTGAATATTTTTAGCTCACCTGAGCGAAGCTCAAGGGGAGCTTTACTAATCACTTTCTGTCCGGCGTCCGGCGTCCGTCATCCGGCGTCCACTTTACATTATCGACTTCTCCTCCTAAACCACTAGCCCAATTTTATTCAAATGTTGGCTAAATGTTTATTACCTAATGCCAATTCAGATTTGTTCAAATGAAGTTGCCCCTCCTCCTGCCACGCCCCCCAAGGGGCACCAAAATCTTTGTAAATCTTCTTCTCATGAACCAGCAGTAGCAGAGACTTGATATTTGGTGTGCAGCTTCCTTTTGAGGTGTAGACTCAGATTTGTTCAAGAGAAGTTTGTGGGGCTATACTTGGCGTCGTTATGGGAGGGGCAAAATTTTTTGCCCCGCCCAAAATTTCTATTTTCCAAACTGAGAGGCTGATTTGAACCAAATTTTATGTGAGGGCTTATTGGGTCATGAGTACTTGATTTATGCAAAAAAAAATTTTCCCACAGCCCTGTGGGAACCGCAGGAGCTAAAAATAGAAAAAATTTAAAACGCCCATATCTCCAAAACTGCACGGCACTGAGAATTTTTATTTGGTGTGCAGCTTCCTTAGGACCAACAGAAAGGATTGGTAAAAAAAAATTGCCATCGGTTTTATCATAGGGTACAGTTTCGGGACTTTGAAAAAGTGCTGAGTCAACACTTTTTAACACTGTAGGCAATGGGAAAAACATTAAAAACTCTTCTTCTCCAGATCCAGCAGGCAGAATCTTTTGATATTTGGTATGCGACATTGTAGGGTGGATCTGATTCAAGTTTGTTCAAATCGGCCCCCTGGGTTCATATTTGGGCTCAGTATAGGAGCCCGATTTCGAACTTAGTGCATTTCAGGCAAATTTCTTAAAAAATCTTCTTCTCCAGATCCAGCAGGCAGAATCTTTTGATATTTGGTATGCAACATTGTGGGGTGGATCTGATTCAAGTTTGTTCAAATCGGCCCCTGGATTCATATTTGGGCTCACTATAGAAGCTCGAATTCAAACTTAGTGCAATTCGGGCAAATTTATTAAAAAATCTTCTTCTCCAGATCCAGCAAGCAGAATCTTTTGATATTTGGTATGCAACATTGTGGGGTGGATCTGATTCAAGTTTGTTCAAATCGGCTTCCTAGATTCATATTTGGGCTCACTATAGAAGCTCGAATTCGAACTTAGTTCATTTCAGGCAAATTTCTTAAAAAATCTTCTTCTCCAGATCCAGCTTCAGAATCTTTTCATATTTGGTAAGCAACATTGTGGGGTGGCTCTGATTCAAGTTTGTTCAAATCGGCCCCCTGGGTTTATATTTGGGCTCCGTATATGAGCCCAAATTTTAACTTAGTGCATTTCAGGCATATTTCTTAAAAAATCTGCTTCTCCAGATCCAGCAGGCAGAATCTTTTGATATTTGGTATGCAACATTGTGGGGTGGATCTGATTCAAGTTTGTTCAAATCGGCCCCCTGGGTTTATATTTGGGCTCAGAATAGGAGCCCAAATTTGAACTTAGTGCATTTCAGGCAAATTTCTTTGAAAATCTTCTTCTCAAGATCCAGCAGGCAGAATCTTCTGATATTGGGTATGCACCATGCTTAAGGGGGTGAGATTCAAGTTTGTTCAAGCCAAGTCCCTGGGTTCATATTTGGGCACACTGTGGGAGCCCGAATTATAACTTTGTTCAAAATGAGGAATTTTCTTTAAAAATCTTCTTCTTCAGATCCAGCAGTCGGAATGTTTTGATATTTGGTATGCAGAATCCTTAGGTGGGTGAGATTCAAGTTTGTTCAAGCCATGTCCCAAGGCCCATATTTGGGCTCACTGTGGGAGCTTGAATTGTAACTTAGTTCTAAATGAGGAATATCTTATCAACCTACCTTGCAATTGTTTACTACAGGCTTGCACTACAGTGGAAGAACCTAACTCGGATAAAATACTCTCTATTTTAATCTTTCCCAAGAGATTTGGGAAAGAAAAGTGGTGTGAAAATACCACGAAAAAATAAGCACACCCAGTATGGGATGCTCTTCCATAGTACAAATCCAGAACTTCCTTAAACCAATGCGCAGTGCGTCATCAATTCATCATTCTTTTGATTATCTGCACACGTGGTGGATGTGTGCCATTTTGCTACGTAACAGTGATAATTCAACTCGTCGATAATGGTTTTCCTGTGACTGGATTATGGATCTGAAGATCGTATAATGACAGGACTGTGTTTTATATATTCTCGTTAATATTTTCAACCACATTCTCATTGTATATTATTTACTATTCCGTTTTCGCGAATGTTTTTTTTTTTCGACATCGTGTCAACGCGGTTTGACAATGAAATTTTTCGGTTGATAAATTTAATTGTTATTGGAGTTAGGTGTCAATCAGGGACTGTCTGGACAGGATTTCTTCACTGTGTTGAGGGCTGAATTTCTGGGTTTTTTTTGGTCCCTGTTGGCCCACTGGGTTCTGTCATGTACCCACCAGGTTTTTTTTCTGCCACCTTCTCTCGTACTTGAGGGTGTTCTTCTACTTTCTGCCTCCCGACTCGACCACGTCTGGTGAGAATTACTCCCCCTCTGTGGGGGATGTGCAGCTCCTCCCGCACCAGCGAGGGTGGGGAACACTGTCGTTTCGGGGCCTCCTGACTCGACCATGTCTGGTGAGAGTTATTCCCCTTCTATGGGGGATGTGCAGTTTTTTTTTACCATGGTGGATACTGCGGGAGCTGTTGGATTTCTGGTGAAGAGATGCCTGGTTCCAAGACTATGCGCCCTCTCCAGTCGACATCTGAGGCTGTCACTAGGGTTGTGACTCCTCCTTTGGAGGCCAAGCTAGGTGGCTCTCTCCCCTTTTCCGCCAGTTCCCACAGCTCCTGTCGTATCTGCTACTACTGCTGTTCCATCTACGTCATCAGGCACCGTTTTTAGTCGGCCTTGGCTTATCCCTGCAAGGGTCTGCAGGGATGTCTGTAGTGTGGTTGTGGGGTATCAGCCTCAGCCTTCCCCGACTTCAACTCAGCGAAGTCGGAAGTGGCTGCCGACTGAACCCCCTACTGTGTCCTCTCAGCCGTTGAGCACAGTAGTTTTATACCTGCAGTGGTCTGCAGCGGTGTCTGGGAGTGTAGACGTGGGGGTATTGGCCTCAGCCTTCCCTGACTTCAACTCGGCGAAGTTGGAAGTGGCTGCCGGCCAGACCCTCTACTGTGGTCTCTATATTTTCCGTCCACTCATTCTGGTCACACAGCCAGTTTTGCGGGACCAACACCTTCTATGCAGCCTGGACCTTGTGCCCTGCAGAGGTTCGCGGCAACTCTCCCGAGTTCCCGCTATGTTGATCCTCGGGGTGTGTCGTACCCCTATACACGTCTGCCCTCAGATGTTTCGGCTGCTGCCTGTCGCCCCGCTTTGGGTGTATTGGATGATCGTGACCCCTCGCTGGTTAAGAGGGTCAGGTGTGAAGCCACTTTGCTGGTTCGTTCCCATGTCGAACCAGCTGGTACGGGCAGTGAGCTTAGGGAGGCCCTCTCCTTACTCAGGTTCTGTCCAAGAGCCTTCCCGTTGCTTCCAGCGAGGCAGTGAGTGATTTCCAGGCAGCGCCATAGGAGATTGGAAACAGGCCGCTTTCTGATCCCCCTGGTGCTTACACCATGGGAGGCGTCGGCTGGTTTGCCCACGATGGGCTATGTGTCTTCCGACTCCGGGGAGATCCAGCAGTCTTCTGACTTGGGGGCAGCTCTTGACTTTGTGTTTGGATTCCTTCTGGATCTCAAACCATCAAACCAGCCGACGTGTCAGCCAGGTCGCGATCATCGGTCGTGTGCCTGCAGCCTGTGGAGCAACCTGTTTCTGGGCGTCTTCGACCGTGCTAGTCAGTACAGGTGGTTGAAGCATTTTCATCATTGGACTCTGAGTTCCAAGGCTATGAAGGCTGCATTCTTCACTAGGGTTGACACCTTTTTGCCTCCGGTGCATTATCGTTTCTACACGATTTCGTCAATCCGTCAGTCTGCCAGACTTTGACGGTTTTGGATGAGGACTAAAATTCCCTCAGGCTTTCCAAGCCCAAGTCGGCCTTCATTCCTATGACGACTCTGGAGTCTGTGTTGGGCTTATCAAGAGACATGCTGAGTATGCTTTCTTTCTCCGATCACGTCATATCTGCCTCCAGTTAGGTTTGACGATGTACAGACTCCTTTGCATATGCTGTCCAAGGCACTCATGCATCTTACTCACACCCATGTCTGTGACACGGCTATTTTGGAACTAGTTCGAAGGGACTCTGTGCTGGACACAGGCCGATCCCTTCCTGGGGGCAGCGCGCTGCTCTTCGATGTGCTTCTTTGGCAGGTCCGCTACTATTCTATGGGTTCCATGTCGACAGTCCCGGATGACATCCTACGTCATTCCAAAGATCAGCTGCTGCCTCGTCAGCTTGATCAGCCTTCTAGGGGAGGCAGGGACCGTTCAAAGCCTAACAAGTACCCTTCTGCTTCCTCTGCGAAGCAAAGGGCTGATCCTTCTGCCACTGCTTCTACTTCTTACTCATGGGGTAAGGGTAAGCGTCGGCAGGCTAGAGGGAAGTCTCAGGATTCTTCATTCAGTAGAGGAGGTGGTTTCTCCTCTCGTGGGTCTCTTTGGGGCTCGAACTGAAGGTCCTGACCTTGATTCGTCCAGGTTGGAGGAAGGATAGCAGAGTTCGCAGACCGTTGGGCCACCATCACATCCGATCCTTGGGTGTTAGATGTTGTTCGGTCCGGGCTGCGAATATACATCCGGAGGCACCCCACTCTGTCCAGAATGCCTCTTCCAACCACAGTTCCTTCAGACGTTTTATGTCGGGAGCTTTTGTCCACGGAGATAGACAATCTCCTAGATAAGGGGGGCGATTGAGGTCATTAAGAACATTCAGTCAGTGGGGTTTTATTCCCACCTGTTCTTGGTGCTGAAGAAGGACGGCCGATTCCGACCGGTTATCGATCTGAGTGTCCTGAATCAGTCTATCATTGCTCCTACGTTCAGCATGGAGACTTTCAGGTCAGTCCGCCGTTCCATTCACCAGGGAGATTTCGCTTCCAGCATCGACCTGCGAGACGCTTACTTTCACGTTTTGATTTGTCGGGTGTCGCGAAGTATCTCAGGTTCGCTTTTCTGGGGCGAGTTTACCAGTTGAAGGCCATGCCTTTCGGCCTCAACCTGGCTCCTTGGGCCTTCACCCGACTGATGTCGCATGCGATAGCCTTCCATCGCACACAATCCAGGGTGACTACTTCGCCATATCTAGACGATATCCTCCAGAGACATTCCAATGCTGCCTTACTGGAGTTGGATGTCGACACCGTTGAGCTTGCTCACGTCGCTAGGATTCAGAGTCAACGAGGAGAAGTCGGATCTGGTCCCTTCTCAGTCGTTTTGTCATCTGGGGATGGCTTTCCGCACTCAGTTCAATACGGTGGCGGTTCCCCAGGCCAGGGCTGTGATTCTCTCAGCTTTTGCTCTGACTCTGTTCCCAGTCCACATCCGCGACAGCACGGGGTATTCTCCGGCTGCTCGGTCTCTGCGGTTCGGTGACGGATCTCATTCCTCTAGGTCGGCTGCATGTCAGACCTCTCCAACACTTTCTGCTCAGTCGTTGGAGGACGAATGTCGATTCTCTGGATCTGGTGCTTTCATTTTCCAGAATCTCTTATCCTCATCTTCTCCACTGGTCGAATGTTCAGTGGATCATGCAGGGTGTCCCGTTGGACTTACCCACGTCCTATCGCGTTCTAACGGCAGATGTCAGCGATCTCGGATGAGGTGCAACGTTGGATCCTCTAGGTCTTTCCCTTCACGGGATGTGGGACCAGGATCGGGCATCTCTACACATCAACCAGAAGGAGCTTCTTGCTCCTTCTGGCAGTGGATCCCTCACCTGTAGAATCGTCAGGTCCTTCTGTTGTTCGACAATTCGACAGTGGTTGCTTACATTCGGAACCAGGGCGGCACACACTCGGTTTCACTGTACGAATTGGCTCCCGATCTTCTACTGCTCGCTCAGGATGTCAGTGCCGGGGTGGTTGTTCGTCACATTTCCGGTCATCTGAACGTCCTAGCCGACTCCCTGTTCTGACGGGGCAGGTTCTTTTCCACCGGGCGGTGTTCCTCGATCTCTTTGCGACTCGTTGGAACCATCAGGTGGACACTTTCGTGTCCCCGTGTCCTGATGCTCTGGCTTTCGCCATGGATGCTCTGACCCTCCTTTGGGACGGTCTTGTCGTCTACGCTTTCCTGCCGGTTCCGCCTCAGGTTCTCGCCCAGATATGAACCTGCAGACATCGAATCCTTTCGATCACACCCCTGTCACCTCGGTGGGTGTGGATCAATCTGCTCCGCTCTCTGTTAGCAGTGGTTCCGGCATGTCTCCCTCTACGTCACGACTTTCTTTGCCAAAGTTGCCCGAGGAGGTTTCAAGTTGACCCAACTTCATTGTGCCTTCGCACATGTCTTTTATCGGGTCCCGTCTCCTCCGTAGTGGCTTTTCGAGACAAGCAGTGGAGTTGCTTTTCGTCTTCAAGGAGGCACTCACTCCACTGGTTTAGCCTCTGTGGCTAAGTGGAAGGTTCTTCTGTCGATTGTGTGCGATCACTCTGTTGCTTCTATCACTCCTTCGATCATACCGCTTGCGGAGTTTCTGGTATATGTTTGTTGCTGGAGGTCTCCAGCAATGGGTACAAGTCCATGCTTCAGTGACCTTTTTCAAATGTGGTACCGCATTGTTTCGACACTCATCCTTGCCTCTCCAAGCTTGTTCAGCTCTTTTCCTTGAAAAGGCCTAGGACTTTGCAGTTTACTCCAAGATGGACACTTTCTTGGGCGCTGCTCTGCTTGGGGGTGGGGGAGTTCGCACCTTTATCCTGGATGGATATGCGTTTTCTCACATGCCAGATCTCTCCTGCATCCATTTCTCAATGGATTTGGCTTGCTATTCATGCAGCTTCCGCTCGCCTAGCTACTGGTGATTGTATTACCAATTTTTTTTTCTGCCTCGAGGTGCATGCATTGTCTTCCTCTCGGGGCTTTTACTAACTCCGTCATGTTGTCGTATGTTATACTGGCAGCCTACTGGAGAAATGCTACCTTCTCCATTTATCTGCGACAGTTGCAAGAGCCGACAGAGGACCTTTGTCCTAGGGGCCCTTCTTTCTTTGGCTCAGGCTATTATCTATTCCAGCAATTCAGCTTTTTACAGGGTCAGTTCCAGCTCCGTACTGTTACTGCCCTTTCTGCCTGTGCGTCGCACAGAACCATACGCCTCATCTTTCATTGTCTTTTACTAATGTTTGTGATGCTATGGTTGATAAGCCTCTGGACCTCTTCCGTCTGTTCACGGTTCCAGTGCACTTGGGTTATGTGTAGGGTTGGTTGTGCGATTCCCTCCAGCCTATTGTCTATTCAGCCTGTAGTAAACAATTGTGGGTAGGTTAATAAGAAATTTAAATTTTATAGTAAATTTCCTTTCTTATTATACCTACCACAATTGTTTACATGGAGGCCCTCCCGTCTTCTTATACGGGTAAGAATCCTTCCTCCCCGCTGATCACATAACTCTTAACGTTGGCGGATTCAAAAGAATGAGTCATTAGCGACGTATATGCGCACTGGCAACGAAAGTTGTGGAGTTGTACTTGAAAGAGAGCGTCCCGTACTGGGTCTGCGCCGGTTGCACTCGACCCAGTTTTGGCTTATTTTTTCTTGGTGCTTTTGCACCACTTTTCTTTCCCAAATTACTTGGGAAAGACAAAAATAGAGAGTATATTATCCGAGTTAGGGCCTTCCACTGTAGTGCAAGCCTGTAGTAAACAATTGTGGTAGGTATAATAAGAAAGGAAATTTACTATAAAATTTAAATATCTCGTCCAGTATGTGTAAGAAGGCCTACACATGTATATCTAGGGTTCCGGATGTTTTCCCCTAGGACATCTTCCCCTAGGACATTTTCCCCTAAAAAACGTGTCACCTAGGGCATTTTCCCCTAATTTCAAATGAGAGGGTGGACATTTTCCCCTAGTTAGGAAGAAAAGAGTGGACATTTTCCCCAAAATAAAAAAAAATTGAATTTCAAGATTTTATTACAAGAAAAAGAAAGAATTTGTTCCATTTAATGTCACACTATTTTCAAAATACTAAATAAAAATAAAATAGGCATAGAGATAATTCATACAATATCAAGTTGAATTGCTGTATAAACTGTAAGCTGGATGATATGTGCTATGATATATTGTGAGATGAAGACTTTAATGGTAATATAAGCACTAAGAGGTGATAATTTAAAGCCACTCTAAATCAAACCTCAGCACTATTTTGAAACTATGGGCTTATGTAAAAATGACCTTTTGGGTATGTAAACTGCGGACTGGCACCAAGGGTTTTATCATCTAAGTCATCTTGTAAATTTATTCTTAGCTGTATTATCGTTGTTTGATTTATCATAGTTTTATTTGTGCTACTTGGGATTAGTTCTTATTGGTCGAGCAACAGGTACTTGCACCAAGGTGAAGAAACAGAGAGGGGTGGGAGAAACAGAGAAGGGTGGGGCACAATGGTAATATATGGATGCAACTCGTAATATAATTTTATGGGTTTGTACATAAAATTATATTACGGACTTGCACCAAGGGTGTTCTCATCTAAGTCGTCTTGTAAATTTATTCTTAGCTGTATTATCGTTGTTTGATTTATCATAGTTTTATTTGTGCTACTTGCTACATGTATATTATTATCTTGTGCTAGCTATTTTAAAAAGAATAAACTATTACATGAAACCTTAACTACATTTTTATTTTTATTCTTCCAATTTTGTTTCTATTTTATTCCATGAGAAATTAAAAAAAAAATCTATGGGAACATGTCCTGGGTGAAAAATCTATGAGTAATCAGTCTAGGGAAAAAAGTCCGGGGATGAATAATTACGGGAAAATGTCCTAGGGGAAAATGCCCTAGGGGATAATGTCCTAGTGGGAAATGTCCTAGGGGAAAATGTCCTAGGGGAAAATGTCCTGGACCCGTATATCTAACCCTGTCGAGCTAAAGTTGCGACCCAATGCGCCCCTTTTCTTGAGACAAACAGATGTAATGCCCACAAATGTCAAATAAAATGTCATGTATTTCTTGATTGGCACAAACCTCATTGTGTAATTTGAACGTAAACAGTTTAATCATGTTCTGGCCATTTCAGACAATCATTAAAATGTCTAGTTGTTTCAAAAGAGGCATATCTTACCAAGCCAGGAGAGCTCCGAGATATATTGGCAGACATCACAGAACACGAGCTCATAATAATAAAAGTGTCCACGAAATGTCAAGCAAGTCTTACTCAAACAAAATACACATTAATATCTCTATCCATATCGAATTACAAAGCACTCATTAAATCAGAATTAATATGTTTAAACTTTGTGTTCCGGCTGAATAAAGAGTGAAGCAGAATTCTGAGGTGGGCAGTTGGCCTGAGGGCACTCAGAGAAGGTCTGAGTTTAGCCTTGGCCGTCGAGGGTCATAGGCACCGAGATTGAAAGTCTGCATATTGTCGTAACCCTGTGAGGGCTGTAAGGAACTGATAGTAGTTTGTTAACGGTTGCGAACCGTAGTGGCATAGTAGTCAAAGAAGTAAAAGCTGTAATGCTGAGATCTAGAAATTGTATTAACAGCTTGAGTAAGCGCTTGAATAGCTTGCGAGATAAGATAGTTTTAGACGGTGCGAGAATATTTTTATGTAAGCTTTGTAAGTATATATCTGAAGGCGAAGAATAACTTAACCCCGTGAGAGCCAGGCAAGGCACAAAGTGATCTGAACTGTTGTAGACGCCGATTGAATTGTGATTGAACTGTGAGAACGCCGATACAGTCACACAAGCAGAACATTATATGTGTTAAGCCCGAATGACTGTGAAGTTAACCCTGCGAGGAGGAAGCAACGAGAAGTGAATAAGACACTTTGTATGTATCACGAACCATGAGAAAATGAAGATGAAGCTAGCTGTGGGAGACGTCGAGGGCCCTAAAGAATAAACTTTTATCCGCGTAATTAGTGTATTCTTAAGGATAATTTTGTGAGTAATTTGTTTCATATTTTATTTCTTCGTACATGTAAATAAATAAATCTTTTCGGTGAATTAGCGTTGATCACCCTTTTGCATTGTAAGCCCCAGGCATCTTCATGAATCCTAACAGTCCCAAGCAGACAGGGCATTGATAAGGTGGCAAGGTTTACATTCGAACTGGGGTTCAGACGACAGTCACTGGGTGACGGCTGAGCACTGGTAAGAACATAAATTTTCCTCCATCATTTCGAACATCAATTTAACCCCTGAAATCCTGCGACATAAATGATTGACTGAACTTGACTTTATCCCCATGTTGCTGTCATGAGATAGGTAAAGATGGTGAAAGTGACCATCACACTTATAAATAATTAAAATAAATAAGTAAAGGCCTGGATCTGCCCTTGTACATGCACAAATTCTGACTACTGAAGTTCATTCAGTACTCCACTACTTAACCCTTGACCTAACACAGTATTGTTTAAAAATGAATTTTAACTATTTTTCAATAAAACCTTGACAAGCTGGTTCTAATGATATCCATATATGTATGGTTTTATTTTGACATTTCCGAGATATTTTAGGCTGTGGTAGGCTTATTCTGGTTAATTTTTGGCTGCTATGTTAGGTAAAGGGTTAAAAGAAACGCTTATAATGAGCCAGCCAGCCAGCATGGGTGAAAGAGAACTTACATAAGATTAATGTCTACATATTTCCAATTGCATTAGTCTACTGAGAAATTACATCAATTACCAAGGAAGTAATTGTAGTACCCTCAAGACAGAAGTCTAGTATTTATTGTCTGTTCAATCAAACTTTGATTTGAATTTCTGGTTTTTCTCTTTCTTAATGGCCCTCATTCGCATTTTGCAACTCTCTTGTCTCAGTTTCTTTCTTAATCAAGATTAATCTTTATTGTTTGACATAGGATTGTTTTTTTCTTCTCAGTCTGGATAATGATAATGAAAGGTCTGTGAAGTAATGTTTTTTGAATAATTACTCTGACATGAAAGTCTTCTTGTATGATGTTATTCCTTCTCAATAACAAAAGGATTTGTGAAGTGAAATACCATTGATTGGATTTCTTTGTAACGGAATTGACAATTTATTGCCTTTGATACATTGTTACATTATGTGTGAAGACCCTGTAAACTCCAAAGCTTGACATCCCAGCAAATTATGATGCAGAATGGGCCTTCAAAAACCAAACCAGTTTATTTATTTATGTACTTTCACCTGGCAAATAATACTGATGGCCAACTCATTGTAATATTCTGCTTTTTTACGGAAATTAATTATAACAAGGCATTGAGGCATTTTCACTCTATGACCCAGCACATGATGGTAGGGGCCAACATTTTCCTCCAGAATTAATGATAGTGCCATGACTATTATTCGGCAGGTGAGAATAACTTATTCAAACCTTTCCCAGTTTATAGAAGTAGAAAAAGGTGAGAATAAGTTAAATCAGAATCATTTCTGAGGTTTTTTGTTAGGGATTTTTTTTCAGGTCCTGTTCATATCATGAATATATTACAGTACAGCCAACACGGTTCATTGGATTTACACTTGCAGAGTTGTAAATGGATATGTGTTGGATTTATTTATTGGGATTTAACGATACTTTTGACAGCCAGGGTCACCTCATGTCGGACAGTTTTACTGGTGGAAGAAACCGGAGTACCCAGAGAGAACCACCGAGCAACTATCAGGCTCCCCAACATACCAACTGCACACAGGCAGGATTAGCATTGGTTGAAGACAAGTGTACCATCGACATGCAGTACGCCTTAGTACACAATGTCACCATGCCCCCAAGTGGGCAGTGAAGTGAAGTGTCCGCAGGTGGGATCAAGCCTGGAAATAATTTTAAATTGAGTGTCTGTCAAAATGACAGGCTGTCTCACCTCTCTGTCATTTTGTAACACTGTCTGTCAAATGATTTAAAAGGTCAACGGATACCAATTAATTGAAAGCCAATGTAAAATGTGATGTATCTTATTCTGCAAAGCATAATTGGCAGTTATACCTTACTGAATGGGATACATAATATTTTAGATCGGTTTTGCAAATTATATACCGACACAGTATTGTCTACTCACTACTCAGGCTACTCTACTAAACTGTGGTTCAACTTTGACCATGTAGGCATGTACATAAGTGACATAACATGAGATCACAAGGAAATAATGTAATCTCATGTAAGATCACACAATACACAGCCCAAAGACTCACTGTCGGTTTTGGCAATTTGGACCTGCCGACCCGATTGTTGGGAAATAGAGATCATCAAGTTTAATGAGTGTATCAGTACAGTACACTGTACATCATTATTTTGTATTTACTTGGAAAACTCCTTAAATGATGTGAATTATACATGCATATGTGATAATGTGGTGAAAGTGGTCAGAATTTAGAAAAATAAAAAGCAGAAGGTTTATATTTTATTGAGTTTATTTATTCAAATCCCACAAAAGATTATCCATTAAACTAAAGACTGATTACTAGTGATTAGATGTGTCATCATGTGTGTGTGTCAGTGTGACTGTGTGTGGGTGGGGGAGGGGCTCTGACCATCTGAAAGTCAACGTGGAACTATAACATTATAATTTACGATCACAGGGTGGGTGCTGGAAGTACTGCGTTACAAGTCACAACTTGGCTGGTTGCTGGTTGTAACTTGTAAACCAGTACAAGGAGCTCCCTCTCCTTTCTAAATTTCTGTAATTTCCAGTAGCACTTTATCAAGTCTTTAATATAATAATATCCACAGTCCACTGTCTGCCCACCAGGCAACCCTGCTAAAGTATTGTCACTATTGTGGCAAAGAGAACATAGAGAAATTGTTAAGGACAGCATCATGAACATGGAGAAGTTCAAGGTCAACTGGTCAATCCAGGAATAGCGGACACCAATAAAATGTTCATCATGATCAATATGACGTGACAGACAGGCAGATTCTGTGGACAGAAAATATGTAATGAAAGTGCACAAATGGGTGACTGTAACTGACTGCCCCCCCCCCCCCCCCCCATACCCTCTTCCATGCAGACGATTGCTGCTTGGCAGTGCTATCCCCGAGCAGCCCATAAACCTATAATAGGCTATATATGAACTTAGTAACTTTACCATGATTTGACATGATTCAACTTCAATCAGACAAGTCAAAAAGCCTAGCACGACTGTAATCACTTAAAATAATATTTACCCCTCATAAAGGTCAGTGTTTTCCCCTGCATGGCTCTGTATCACAGAGCTATTCAGGGGGAAAGCTGGCATGTGTGAGGTGTATCATATTTTGAGTGTCTTTCACTCTCAAAGTACAGACAGACTGAGTTAGTGTTGACATTTGCTTTTCCAGTTTTCTTCACTGCAAACCGTAGCATACACTTACAAATTATAATTGATACTCAATAGAGTTTCAGTGAATAACTTACGGGGTTGGTTCAGTGTTCCTTAAAAAAGTTCCAACTCACAAGTCCACTAGATGCTATTCTGCAGAAGAATAATAGTAAGATGAATTTGATCAGATGACAGATCACAGATAACCTGAGATAAGAGATATCATGTATGCATGAAATGCATGGCAGATGATGTGCACACCTCGGACAGACTGACAAACTGCTTCCGAACACTGACTGTCCTGCACATGAGCGTTGAGTGAATCATTTGAAGAATGAGTTTGATAACTTGATTCAATTTCGAACAACTAACACCTTAACATAATAACATATGAATTAAAACACAAATTCCTAAAATAGAGAATTTAACTACTTGTAAACACAATGGCAACTTGCCATGAATCATGAATGAAAACACAAATTCCCAAAATAGAGAATTCGACTAAACACAATGGCAACAGTTACTTGCCAAACGTACATGTATAATTTCGACCCTCTTGTCAGTTGTCATAGAACAATGGAAAATAACTGAAAATTACTTATATTAATAGTTGCCATGCCCATGCCGTGACAGTGACACTGAACACACTGCTGAAAACGTAATACATATACATTACATTCTCATCAGTGCGTTCAGTGTCACTGAAAATGTAATACATCCATGGATTACATTTTCCTTATTGCTTAGACTAAGGCTTGGCTTACTATAAAACATAAGTCACAATAAGTGTTGTCGCTGTCACATGACTAAGACTCGCACAATCGATCAATAAACTGATGGGCTAGATATTGCAATGGCTGTAAGCCTGTAACAGTGTTATTGTTATCAATGTCACAACATGTGAGATGTGACAGAGATATCATTAACCCTGACACTGTTATAGATCAGTTAACTCTGTTATTCAAAGTGGAATCCTGGTGCCTGACATCAAAACCTGAAAATTCAATAGCATCAGAATGACAGGAATCATCCGATTCACTAGTTTCAAAAAAATCACGAAGCCATTCATCTGAAACCATATCATCTTCATCAGAGCTATTCCCAGAAATGTAAGTTATGTGACTCATGTCGCTACAGTCACTGTCATCACTTTCACTTAAATCACTTTGGCCACTACCCGATTCTATATGACTCTCAGCTTCCAAAATTTCCGATTGAGAGGAAGACTCAGGTTGATTGTAGTATTTCAATTTTTTTGATTTGCGTTTGTATCTCTTTCTTCTTTTCTGGTTCAGTCGCCTGGGATGTCTGTACCGGGACTTCACTACAGCAGTAAAGTCAAACTCTTTGAGAGGAGGTCCATCTTCCTTCACCCGAAGTAAATCACAGAGGGTATCCTCATTGAGAGAACCTCTACAGTCGATTTTAGTTTGTTTCAGTTTGGAAAACAGGCTTTCAACTTTGGCATTAGAAGTTGGTAAAGTAAAAATGAGCTCAACTAAAATCCATATGTTTGCCCATCGTTTATCTTTGTAGCATGAATTGTATAAACTCTTCCATGTTTCTTTACATGGTCTTCTATCTGGGTTTAAAAAGTCAAAGGTATACTGAAGAATATCATGAAATTCCTCTTGCAATTGCCCGAAACAACACGTGAGTCCAGCATTTTTCAACTGACATTTGAACTGCTGATAAATGTTGGATAATACAGTATCTGCAAATTCTAAGTTCCTGACCGAATCAGCCTCAGGAGAATCCGACGTTTCATTATTCTTTAGCTCAGGGTTACTAACACTTGTGTTTGCAGTCCATGTCTGAGTATTTATAATTTTGGAAGCGTCCTCCATAATTTTAATGTTTTCTCCAAACCGGGCATCAATACAGTCTCTCACCAAATCAATGTATTTCGACTTTTCTGATGATAGCTTGTCTAAATCAGCCTCTAATTCAGATTTTGAAAAAGTAACTCCCTGGTATGACACATCCGAGTCTGATTGATGTGAATCATCTTCATTAGTATTGAGGTTCATATCAGTCATCTGATTCAAGACGAACTTTATTGTTGTCAGCTGTTTCAGCTCTTTTGTACACAAACCCTCTAATTTGCTTTTGGCAATCTTCACGTCAGTTACAGCGGCTGCAATATCAAGCCCATCAGTTTGGAATGCTTTTGACAAAATTGATACTGGAGTAAGCAAGTCACAAAAAAATGAAATGTAAAGAAGGTGCTTGCATCGTTTCCATTTTTTTACATAACCGGATATTTCCGAATCATTCAAGTTCTCGAGATGTTTCAAATACACTCCATATTTATCGATGACCAATCTCATAGCAGTCAGTTTGAATGTTATCCAACGTGTCCCCGATGCTCTCTTGGATTTCGCGCCACCCTCCACAAATTGAATGTCCGTTTTCATGGTGTCTATAAGATCCCTGAGACCATGTAGTCGCTTGGGTGATCTGTTGTATACACGATACAGAACTTTAAGCATTTTGTCAATCTTATCGAAAAAGGTTCCATTCAGAGAGTCCTTCAAAGAAAGTTCCAATTTGTGCGCCAAACACCATTGGAAATACAACTCTGGAACTTCTTTTTGAAGCAAAGCTTTAACACCACTTTTTTTCCCAGAATTTACTGCAGCGCCATCAGCACAAAAAGCAATTAATTTTTCATACAAAGTATTTTTATCAATTCCAATATTTTGGAAGCTATCCTCTATAGCCTGCTTAATACTGACTGCATTTGGCATTTTAACGTCTTTCAAATAAACCATTTTGACTTTTACACCCACGGCCTCTTGACTACTCTCTGGGTCAAAGTAACTCACAAGGATACCATCCTTTTCTTTAATGCTGACGTCTGTGGTCCCATCAACAAATACAGACCAGAATCTGGCTTTCATAAGACAGGTTTTCAATTTTAATGCAAGGTGTTCACTAATATGTCCTATGAATTCAGCACACATCTTCCTATTGGTGTATTGGGTACCAACATCGACACCATGATGCTTCTCAAGGTCCAAAATATCTTCATACTTTCGGAATGGGATATCATTTTTTTTCCAATTGTTCAACTTGTGCTTTAGAAAGCGCAGAAAATCTGTGAGGTATTGTGGATTGATTAACTGGAACTTTATCAGGTTCTGGAATTTCCCCAACAGAAATACAATATCGTCTTTTAGCAAAGTTATGCATTCGACTTTCAGCATGGTCAATAGCGT
This sequence comes from Pictodentalium vernedei, assembly GCA_031216915.1. Lineage (NCBI taxonomy): Eukaryota > Metazoa > Mollusca > Scaphopoda > Dentaliida > Dentaliidae > Pictodentalium > Pictodentalium vernedei. Next base: position 3,911 of record JAUFNR010000309.1, on the reverse strand, counting down.
TAGAAAGTCTGAAATTTTTCGACCCCTCGACCCACGCTGGTGAAAAGAAACGATGAAGCCGGAGTTCTTTGACCTGGCTCTTGCAGTAAGCACATGTTAATAGAGTGACATTCCCATTCACATCAGTTTGAAATTTCAACCAGTTTTGTGCATTATATTGGGCAAGTTTATGTGTGATCCAACCTTTGACAGTGTTTGCTTTGATAGTTCGTGCTTTTGCAGCCGACATTTTTGTTTACACAAAAGGTCCGACAGACGGCAGTACCTGAGCACGCGCTTGCTACGCAACTGAGAGGCCACAGGAAAAACACCCACAGTCGACTCGTACATGAAAGTTGAGACATGCAACCCTGGCAATTCGCATCTGTGTTTAATTGCTTTCTAGAGTATTAAAGCAAACACTGTCATAACCCCCCCTCTCCCCGCAGCCCCTATCATATAATTTGGGTGGGGTAGGGGGTGTGGTGGGGGGGGGGGGCTATGAATTATAAATAATTGGCTCCACTTGAGTTAATATCTGTGTTGTGGTCTTGCTTAGCCGTTGTTTTGCAAAAAATATATGACCTTAAACACCAATAAATAAATAAATGAGGGGGGCGGGGGGGGTGTTTCAAATAATTGGCGTAAAAACGGACTGTAACTTTCTATGAAGAGCTTCCCCATGGGCATACCAGGATGAAAGCAGTACTTGTTCACTCTGGTGGACAAGCCCTGTTTTGCTGGCTGAATATAGGACCCAGTACCAATGCTTGGGGTGGAAGGACTCCCGAAAGGGACAACATCGGTGTAAATGGTTCGCTAAACTTGAGTTTATATTTGTGTTGCGGACTTGGTTAGCTATTGCTGTGTGGAAATATATGACCAGACCCTTAAACACCAATAAATAAACTAAATGGGATAATTCTGTAATGAGCTCGTCCAACGCATACCACTTCTCGTCGTACATAATAAGCGATTGTTTGTTTGGCCTCTACTATGGGGATGGATGTTCAGCATGCCCCCAACTCGTCCCCCCCCCCCCCCCCCGAATTTATAAAATCGTGCTGCGTTCTCTTTTCTCTTATACATATTCCACAGATGATAGCTTTTATTTTTAGGTTCATTTTTTCAAGTATGTGTGCGAGGGGGGGGGGGGGGGGGGCGGTTACGTATTTTTTTGTCGGCCCCATAAATTATAAAGCGAGACTTGCAGTTGGTGGGGGGGGGGGGGGGGGGGGGGGGGGGCATGCGTATGATTTGTCGACCCCATAGATTATAAAACGCGACTTGCAATTCTAATATAAGCTGTTATTTTAGCTATAATATTTATTACATGTAAAAAAGTTGTGCTTGGGTGGTTTGTTATTCATGCGACTGACAGCGACTGACAGCGACTTCCGCAGCGAGGGCCAGACGTTCTCTCAGATTTTTTAGAAACTAAATTTCTTAATTTAAAATGATAATATGGGGCCGCTCTTTTTGTATAAAAGCTATTATCTCATGATGATAATCATTCATTTATAAAAGCTTGCTCTTTGGGCTTTGTCATTCGCACATCGGTTTAGGTGTGGGGGGGGGGGGGGGGGGGGTCCACCCATTGCTTATTGAAGTTTTGAAACAGGTCTCTCAATTTGTTGCAAACCACTGTTGGGAGAAGTGTTTTGGGAGAAGTGTTTTTGTTATGCGTTTGCCCATGCAATTGAAAAAAAAAACGAGGGCTGGGCTAAATTTCATGAGACGGAAGGGCACCTGAGATTTTATTCCCAGCTTTTCATACGTGTCACTGTGAATTGATGTGAAATTTACTTTGAACGCGGAGCAACTTTTTATCAAAGACTCATGCCGCACAAGTCAGACCTGGTTGTAATTTGGATTTTGGAACAGAATTTTTTTTAAATTTCAGAACTGTCATTTAGAATTATGGGACTGGGGTAATTAAGGTAATTAAGGGATTAAAGGATTAGGCCGGTGATTCACAAGTAACATTATCTATATAATTATCCACGTAATTGACAAAATCTCAGAAAAGGGACGACCTGCCCCCAGATTTGACGCAATTTCGGGACGATCCGTCCCCAAAACAGCCATTGGGGCGGGTTGTCTCGGGGGCGGGTTAGCCCATTTCCCCTCACCCTCTGTGGTAGAGATATGTCACGTGGGGAATCCACAGTGTGGACACAGAATAAAGATATATATCATCTGTGGTGTGGATTTGTGGTTTTGATTTTGAAAGAACAACACGACCACATGGACTTAACATTTTTATTTATTAAAGTATAATTCAACCATACGTACGTATTCTTTTCATGGTTTCTTTCATTCTGGACCTGATGACGTTTCAGCAATGAAAGTGTTACCTACCTGTCTTTGTGTCGGCTATAATGTGAAACCGTTGTCATGCTGGCAGTGACAACGCAAAAAAATCCAGTGTCCTAACTTCGTTGCAACTCGGCTAAAATTCTGTACAATTCCCCTTTTTAAAGTATACTGTGTATTCCGAATAAACTGTTTAACACGATCAAGTGTACTCAACTTAAAACTGAAGATTTTGACAAATTCTGGGCCGAATTTTTCTGTCGGACAAAATATCCGACCGACACTGTTTGTCGGGCGGTCATAGGCATATTTTCGTCGAACAAATGACCGTGTCCCGGACGCTTATTTCCAGGCCTGGGTGGGATTCGAACCGAGGACCTCTCAGCTTGTAGCCTGCACCTCTACCTACTGAGCCACCACGCCCCCATGTGTTTGATAAATTGCGGGTTTAGTTCTGACCTCATAACTTGTGCCACTTGCATTGTGTGTTTGAACAATATGCTTAACCCTCACTTCAAATAGGAGTGTGGTGGCACAGTGTGATTTCAAGAAATAAGACCAAGACTTGGGCCCTATTTAGTGTCTGGTTAGTATGTTTAACCCAGGCCTGGCATTTTCAGGAGAGCGATTTATTCGCTTGCCTACTGCTTGCCTTAACAAAATTAAGGAGGGGCGAAAACTAGCCCTCCTAACCTTAGAAAATAATGATTACCATAACAGCCTAAAACCCACATCTTTTCACATCTCTGCTATATTAGTGGTGTTTTGTAAGGCGGCCACACCACCCCTCCCACACCTCCACACGTGGGAGGGTCAGTATAGCCATCTAACGGAGACTGCCTTGTGAGCAGCACCAAATAAAATATACAAAGTCCAGTAGGCAGGATTCTTTAATAGTAAAACTTCATTTTGTCACTTCTAGCTTTCATAAGTTTTAGGGAGAGCTAATCGTTCCCCTAAGCTATGAGAGGGGCAACGATTTTTAGCCCTCCTGCATTTTTAAGAATGCCAGGCCTGTATTTAACTCATGAGGGCCGAATTCCTTACTTTGATAACAACGAAACAGGTGCCCCAACAAGCATTGTTTTTGGTAAACTCAAAACTTGTTTTCTTAGTATCTTGTCAGTTGTTTCTAGGCATGACTTGGCTGCCTCTGTTGGTAGTGAAGACTTGACTAAAAACAACTGCAAAGCCACAGGAGGTTGACTTTCAATGTAAAGCAAAAATGTATAAAAATCTCAGGCCCTTAACCCTTTGATACCATGTGGAATCTTCCATATCAGCTCAATGTCCGCATTTGGAAGAGTCCATATTCATTATTTGGGGGAAGACCACTTAATGTTTTCAACAAGCAGCCTCGGGGCAGCATGTTAAAAATATTGCTTGGTCCAGCACATGCATTCACTTATCAGCCATCCCAGTATTCCTACTTAATGAAATTAAGGGACACATCGGGTGCCCGGGCCAAAAAAGTGGTCTGTCGGGTCAAAGGATTAAGGGTTAAAATTTTGGCAGCTGTATATTGAATTAATACTGTGTCACTGTTGACCATTATTGTCGATGAATTCCTTAGTCCTTGGTTACTAGTGATGACCCTTTCATTGGTTAATCTATCC
>JAUFNR010000045.1:0-255861 GCA_031216915.1 Pictodentalium vernedei | reverse complement strand
ATCTGAAGAAGATTTTAAAATAATATTCCTCATATTAAGCTATGTTAAAGTTCGAGTTCCCATGGAAAGTCCATATATGACACCAAGGACTTGATTTGAACAAACTTGAATCTGACCATGAGGCATGCAAGTATAACTAGAGATGGCCGATCGCCCGCTATACCCCCACCGTGGCATACCGCCTAGGGTGGGTGACTGAAAAGGGGCATTCAATTTTTTTAAGTAAAAAAAAAAAAATCCAATATGACCACCAGTCGGCCATCTTGAAACTGAGCAGGAAAAAAATTGCCACACACTTCCCCTCATCATGTTGATCATTTTTGTGAAGTTTCATGAAAATGTGGCTAAAACTGTGGAAGTTGTTCGCTTCACAAGTTTTCATAAAAAAAATCCAATATGGCCATCTTGAATCAGATAGGTAAAAAAGTTAAAAAATTTATAGTAATTTATATATTTTTTATACTTACCAATGACCCAGACTTAGCTGGTGCTAACTCTAACAAAACCAGGGCCAAACACAAATTTTGCCCCCCAATCCCCAAAATTTGCATCCAAAACAAAAAGAAATCATGTCCTAAAGGACCTCCATACTACGCCTCTACTGCGCGATGCGCAGTGACGCAGTCGTCCCGAAATTGGCGCCAATTATCATTCTTACTGGCAGTGCCTGGTCAGCGCTATGTACTCAGCGGGGAGGCAAGAGTTCCCAACTCCAGGGAGGGTCATCCCCGTCTGGGTCATTGGTAAGTATAAAAAATATATAAATTACTATAAATTTTTTAATATTTTTATACTGTACCAATGACCCAGACTTAGCTGAATAGTAAACAGGCTGGAGGGCCTAGGGCATAGAGGAAAATCCAATAAGCTCAACTATATAGTAAAGAGGTAACCCCTTAAGGAGAAAAGGAGTATTAGGCTTTACATGTATCTTTCTTATTTAATATTAAATTAGAAAGATACACTACCCTTAATAATTGAGCACAATAACATTCATGTTCTCTATTAACATCCAGTATAACCCTTATACTAATTATTTTTAAAGCAAGCCAATAAATAAAGTAGTCCAGAGAATTGAGACTCTTTATAATCATTTAAAAGTGTCCGAGTATTGTATATTAAAGCCCGTTTGACACTTGACATATACAAATGCTTCACACCGAGCTACACTTTAAAAATAAGACATGAATGAATTTAAACATTAATATTACACTTTAAAACCATCCCGGAAGCGACTCAGAAATACTGACTTGGAGGAGGCATTCCCTTGCTTTTCACTATAAAGCAGGTGACCTAAGGGAACACCCCCCCCCCCCCCCTCCCTTCCCATTGCCCTGGGTCAAATAGCCCAGAGCGAAGAGGGCAGCCGGACGGAGTCACTGCCGGAACAGAAAGCCTGCATAACTATAATTGCAACTGTTTAGTGGACGACATTCTGAGCAACAGATAACGGACCTAAACAATGCAGGTCTCCAGAAATGGACTCAATATTTCTGAGATAAAAATTCGTAAATGTGGATGGCTGAGACCAATAAGCAGCCTTCATTAAATCTGTAATAGCAACACTATTAGCATAAGCCCAGGAAGTAGAAAGAGCTCTTACTTCATGAGCAGAAATCTTAAGCACAGACTGCTGAGAAGAAGATAAATCTTCATAAGCAGTACGGATAGTTAACTGAATCCATCTAGCAATAGAATGGACTGAAATGTCCTTTCTATTAGGCATCAAAGACAGAAAGAAACGTTTCCGTCCCTTTCTGATAAACTGAGATCTCTGTTTATAGATACGTAGTGCTCTAACAGGACAGAGTAAAGGCCTACGCCCGTCTGAAGACGGAAGAGCCTTAATAACAATAGGTTCCGGATATTTATTAGGAGCCTGATTCTTAGCTAAAAAACCCACATTAGTAGTGAAGGTGATAGTGTTCCAACACTACGATAATGAGAATCATCCACCGATAGTGCATGAAGCTCACTGACTCTTCTGGCAGAAGAGAAAGCTAAGAGAAAAGCTGTCTTATAAGATAAGAATTTGAAATCTACTGTCCCAAGAGGTTCAAATGGCTTTTCCTTCAATTTAAGGAGAACCCAAGCTAAATTCCACTTAGGAATTAATCTAAGAGTTCTGGGTCTATTTATCGAAAAGTTTCTAACCAACTTCGATAAAGAGACATTAGATCCAATTTGTAAACTATCATGATGTGCATAGGTATCAGATAACATAGATCTATAACCCTTTATAGTAACAGGCTGCAGTTTGATTTCGTCAAACAAGTATACTAGAAAGTTTGCAATGTCTGGTATAGAGGGATCAAATATATCTACAGAATGATCCCTACACCAACGACGAAAAACCTTCCACTTAGCCGCATAGTTTAGCGAAGAGGAGGTCCTCCTACAGTTAGAAATCGCGTCCACTGCTCGTCCTGTAAAGTGCTTGCCATGCAAGAAGGACCGCACAACGGAAAAACGTGAAGGTTGAGACCTTGCGGGTTGTGATGGAGTTGGCGCGATTTCCCCTGCAAAAGAAGATCCTCTCGTGGAGGAAGCTTCCGCGGTAGGTCCCACAACAGACACCTGAGTAGATTTATCCACGGTCTCTGTGGCGACAGAGATGCTACCAACAGAATCTTGCATTGAGATTGTTTTATCTTTAGCAATACTTGTTGAATTAACGGCGCTGGAGGATACGCATATCCTATCATTCCGTCCCAAGGGATCGACAGAGCGTCTACTGCAAATGCTCTTGGATCCGGACACGGAGACACATACGTCTGCAACTGATTGTTGAGATGTGTCGCAAATAAGTCTATCATTGGCCGTTCCCATTGGTAGCAAATCTGATTGAATACTTGTTTGTTGAGAGTCCACTCCGACGGCAACAAGCGACCCTTTCGTGAAAGGGAGTCTGCTAGCACATTCAGACGACCCGGTATGTGACGGACCGAAAGAAGAACGTGATGTTCTAACGCAAACAGAAGGATTCTTTCCGTTAGATTGAACAACGGAACTGAATGAGTGCCTCCCTGATTCCGTATATACGCCACTACTGTCGTATAGGATTTGGACATGAGCATCGTGAATAATGTCCATCCAGTGACGTAACGCAAGCCAAATTGACATCATTTCCTTGATGTTTATGTGCTTGCACAGGAATTGCGGATCCCAAAGACCCTGGCATCTCGAATCCGTTGGGATTAATGATGCACCCCAACCTGTTTGACTGGCATCCGTCATAACGGTAAAACTCGGATCCGGCAACTGCAGCGGAACTCCTTGAGTTAACCACTGAATGTTTGCCCAAGTCTGAATCTCTTGTTTCACTTGATCTGACAAGAGAACGTCTACATCGAGCGAATGAATTTTCACACTCCAATTCTGAGTCAGGAAAATTTGAAGAGGATGTGTGCGTAGCCGCCCCATCGGAATGAGATCCGCGGCGGCTCCGCACAGACCTATCAGTCTCATAAATTCTCTCGCCGTGACTTTGTCTGCGTGCAGACAATAGCGAGCGTAACAACTGACTAATTTCGCTCTGGTTAACGGCAGACGAACGAGATTGTTGTGCGTCTCGAAGCTCATTCCCAGATGAGTGAATGACTTGGACGGCACCAGATCCGACTTCTCCTCGTTTACTATAAAACCGAGACGTCGGAGCAATAGAAGAAGATTCTGAACATCGTTCTGAAGCGTTAACGCGTTGCCGTACCTCTGAAGAATGTTGTCCAGGTAGGCCGACGTTACCGCAGACGAATGAGCTCGGAAGTAGATCATTACCGAGTTCATTACCCGAGTGAAAGCCCAGGGTGCTAGATTCAATCCGAAACACATCGCCCGGAATTGATACACCACTCCCAGGACTGCAAAGCGTAGATACTTTCGGAATGTCGGATGTACCATGACGTGAAAGTACGCATCTTTGAGATCTATGCTCGTTGCATAATCGTTCACCCGAATACTCGCTCTGACCGATCGAATCGTCTCCATATAAAACTTCGGAGCGACGATCAGCTTGTTTATCCAGCTCAAATCTATGACTGGACGGAACGAGCCGTCTGGTTTCGGAACCAGAAACAGATGGCTGTAGAATCCCAGAGATTCCTGGTTTTCTACGACCTCTACCGCGTTCTTCATTAAAAGACACTGCACCTCTGATAACAGAGCGTCTCTTTTCTGTGGATTTGACGGAAGATGAGTCCACTTTGGACTTCGAGTTAATGGAGGCTTTCGTTTGAAGGATATCTTTAGACCTTCCGAAGTCACTCCTCTCACCCAAGGGTCGTCCGTAATCGACGCCCACTCTTGTGAAAAACTCGACAACCTTCCGCCAACCGGAACGCGATAGAGGTTTAAGCCATCACCTCCTGGACCTGCGAGGCCTGCGGTAGGAGAAACCACGTCTTCCACGACCCGCACCTCGCCTCGTCGACCTCGGGGCGTCCGACCGATTGTCCCGGCCTGAAGGACGTCCCGAATGAGAGTCGCTATCCTGACGGTCTCTCGAATAAGACCAAGAGGACGCACCGGAACCTCTATAGGAACCTCTCTTGGGCGCATTAGACCCAGAAGTGCCTGTCTTATTCATGTCTGCTGTATCCGACTTCTTAGGAGCCGATCTGAACAACAGAGAATCATTAGCTTTCTTTTTAATTTTATCATAAATAGCGGAAAGCTTGCCGTCAAAGAGAAGTTCTCCTGAGACCGAAGCGACTCTAAGAGAGTTCTTCACCTTAGAATCCACTAGTGTGGATGTAGCTAGGGCTGCGTCACGTCTAACCAACTCCAGATTTGCCACTGAAAGGGCGGAGTTACACGTGGAATAAGCTACTGCCCTTGAAAGAAGTCTTAAAGAGGATTGTATATCCTGAAACTCCTTGAAGGCGCAGTGATAACGCCTTAGTAAGGTGATCTGCGTAAGATAAGGCATCTAAATTGGCTCTGTTAGACGCAATAGCTGTTTCCAACACCGCGGTTGGAATAGAAGCTGACGACGGTAATGATAGCTCTAAGTCTTCCGCCTCGTCGTCCATACGCAGAGGAACTCTCGGTATACCCTGTCCTGCCGTATCGAATTTATTCCTTGCATTAATGAAAGGCAGGTTGAGAGTATTAGCGGACAAGAAACCTGCTTTCCCCGTCCTGGAAGCAAGTTTAAATATAGCGTCGTTCAATAATTCAAATGTTCTAGCAACATTATTGGACTGCGACGGAAACTCGGGAGCGATGTCCCTGAACCGCTCAAAAAATTCAGAGTCCAATGACGCTATAATTCTCTTGTCCGGAAGCGCAGCAGTCTGGCCCGACGGAACAACTTGAGGGAGAAAGTGCCGGATGAAGTCCACGGCAGCTTTATGTTGTTCCGAAAGGGATAGCTCCAAGTCATCCGTATCCTATTCACCATCCGGTCGGACCTCACGATGTTCCCGGTCGTCCGCCCCCGATGCTTCGGCGGAGCGTACCGACCCAGCGCCGTCGGATAATTCTCGATCCGACACCGTTTCTGTCGGCTGCTGCGATAAGCTGTGCTATCTGCACAACAATGTCCGGCGTCGAGACCTGCGGAGGCGCAGTCTTTCGCTGCTTCGCTGAGGGCAGCTCCGCATCAGATGGCTCCCGCATACTTTTCCTATGCGAACGTCCGGAGTCCATCGGTCTCGAATCCCTGGCTGCCGGATGGTGTGACCTGGTCGCCGAAGAATCCTTCATCGGCGAAGCTGGTAATATATCGGCGGTCACGCAGCCAAGGTGCGGTCGTGTGCGCTGACGAGAAGAGGAAGCCTTAACAGTCTCTGCGGACTGCTTATACAACGGAGCGTCCCGAGCGACGGACGTATGCTCCGCTAAAGACACATTTTGTACCACAACATCTGGTCCCAGATGTTGTTGTACGAGAGAGGGACCTCTCTCGCTCGCGGCCCGGCTGGACCTGGACGAGCTATGAACCGGACTAAAAGGCTTCCTCCGTTCTTGCTTACTATCCGCTGTCACTGGGTGTGCATCTATTATGTTTATAGTGCTCGCATCACCCAAAATTTCCTCTTGGACCGCATCGGACGAACCCGGCTGCCGAACCATTCGGTGAATGGACGCTACACCGGGCGAGCTAGCGGACGACATTTGTCTAATCTCCATGAGCACTTTTGCCGCTAGCTCTGAATTCATTTGTGACGACGGACGCACACTTGAAGAAGATAACATGGAAACATCACCCTGTTCTGGTTCCTCTGAAATAGAAACTGAGAGAGTAGAGTGACCTTGCGGAGAAAGAGCCGGCATCGCACTTTCTCCAGAAACAACATATCGTGACACACGTTTCCAATGTTTCTCATCCCAATGTTCACATATAGGACAGGGATTAATGCGAGAACACTGACTACAATTAATACAATGATCATGAAAGTCAGAGGAAGATTTCTTCCTATTACAATTTGAACAACGTCCCTTCATTGTGAAAGAACAACAATAAGTCCTAGTTACTCGCAAAAACCCCTGACACAAAGATACATAATAACATGATCCATTAATAAATGAAAAAAACAATTGCAAAACAAAATAATTTTGAAAAAATATTTTTTCAGAGAAGCCCAAGTTGCTGAAAAGTAACGTTGAGCCCCGATGGATCCGATGGCAAAGTGTGGTCAAAAATTTTAAATTTATATAAAATAATTAATGAGACACTTTCGGATAATATAAATGTATCTTATAATGAGATAAACTACCACAAAGGCAAACAGCCCCCCTCAAAAAAGGCTGTTGCCAATGAAAACAAACAGTGTAAACACACTAGAAAACATGACTCCAGGCACTGAAAAAACTGGCCCAGAATCAGTCATCAATTACACTCTATCTGATGCAAAACAGAGACTCCCAGGGGAGAATCTGTAGAACATCAGATGGAAGATGCAGAACACAAACGTTATACACCCATGGGTGAAAACGTAAATATGGGGAAAATAACAGAAAACATTCTGTAACCAAGCAACTCTCCCAGGAAATTTTAGAAATGAAATTTCTCAAAAATATGCCAAAAGCATGGCAGAATTGCCAGGGGGGACTTTAGAAGGCTAGGGGAGAGGAAACACTGAATAAGCAGTGCAACAATTAGCAAGAATGACAACAAGAGGCCCATGCCTCGAAAATAGGCAACTTAACATAATTTCATCAAAAAATTTTAAGTACAGCCCTGATTATTTTTTGCCACTTCTTTTTCCTCTCCTCCTTCTATCCTCCTTAGAATCACATTTTCTCCAAAAATTACGTGTCTGGCATCCTTTAAACTGAGATTTACAAGCACAAAGATCAGTGAGATGTTGACTGATGAAGGGCCAAACAGAGAATGATAATTGGCGCCAATTTCGGGACGACTGCGTCACTGCGCATGCGCAGTAGAGGCGTAGTATGGAGGTCCTTTAGGACATGATTTCTTTTTGTTTTGGATGCAAATTTTGGGGATTGGGGGGCAAAATTTGTGTTTGGCCCTGGTTTTGTTAGAGTTAGCACCAGCTAAGTCTGGGTCATTGGTACAGTATAAAAATATTATGTCACGCACTGCTCCCCATCATGTTGATCATTTTTGTGAAGTTTCATGAAAATGCGGCTAAAACTGTGGAAGTAGGTCGCTCCACAAGTTTACATGTGCAATGGACGGACGACTATGACGACCGACAAGTTGACTCCTATATACCCCCCTAAAACTTTGTTTTGTGGGGGTATAATGATATTCAATAATAGAGAACATGGCATTTCAACAAGATATATTCTAGATATGATACAACTATTTTAATGCATTCTACATTAGTTCACCTATGCAAACAAGTAATCTATCACTGATTCACAAGTTGAATGAAAGAAGACAACTCAAGTCCAATAACATTTAGTTTACGAATTATATCAAAGCAAAATGGTTCTACTATCATTACAATGCATAAACAGGTCCTCTGTGACAAATTATTATACAGCCGCTCATATGAATGGGCTGTATTATGGTATGGCAATGTCTGTCCATCCGTCTGTCAGCTTTTGTTTGTCCACGCAATAACTTGAAAACTATAGATCCAACAGATACTGCATTTTTTATGGTTTATTAAGCATGACTAGAGGATGGTTGCTTTCGATAACCAGCATTCTGGCATATCCATTATGGACAGCACAGCAGCCATCTTGGCTTTTCAGGGACTTTTGATTGTCCATGTCATAATACAGATACTGTTTTTTATGTTTGACTAGTCATGACAAGAGGATGGTTCCTTTCGATAACCAGCATCAATGTCTGTCCATCCATCCGTCTGTCCATTAACTTTTGTTTGTCCATGCGATAACTTGAAAACAATACATCCAACAAGTACTGTTTTTTTATGGTTGATTAGTTATGACTAGAGGATGGTTCCTTTTGATAACCATTCTGGCATGTCCAATATGGCCACCATGGCAACCATCTGGGAGTTTTGGTGACTTTTGATTCTCCACGCAATAACTTGAAAACAATATATTCAACTTGAACATTAATGGGTCGTGAGCCAGGAATGTACAATTATTTTTGAAGGAATTATTGACCTTTCGTTCAACTAAAAATTTCTTCACAAGCACAATTTCTTCATAGGCAGCCGTATATTGATCCACCGCTTGGCGGTGCACTTGTTTTACATCTATCATCAAACATAGAACTACATACCTCTCTCCAGAAACTGTTCTCATACACTGCCAGGTGTATTCCACAAACATAGACTGTTGCAGTAATCTATTCATTCTTTGAAAATGTCGCTCTGCAAGAAGCAAACCAGTTGTATAAACACCAATTGTATAAACATATTGAAGAAGGTATTGACCCTTCAGTTACCAGCAAAGCAGAACATATTCCGATAAGACTTAGATTCCTCACCCTCTGATTGAGAGCTCGCGTTGTTTTTCTATGTTTATGACTCCAGTAGCATATGTTATTTGACGTCACCACGCAAAATATTTTAAATAAGGTTGCCTGTTTCACAATTATTCCATCAAATTGCAAACCACTTCTTTGTTGTATATTTTTCACACATACAGCAGACGATGTTCCAAATGAAGTGTTGTTTAAATCACAAATCAGTTTATGAGTTTTTGAGTTGAACTAAGATGGTGTGACCTCGACCTTTTTCTGATTTATTGATTAATGTATTCAGTAATGTCTTGGGGTACGAGAGAGGCTTATTTACTAAACTTGGTATCTTTAAAAGTTGCCTTGTTCATTTCACAACATTGTTTTTTGGGGTATGAGTAGGGTCTTATAGGAACATATACATTATTGTGATGAATTTACAGTAACTTGTCTGAGGTTTGTAGTTCAGACTGTATGTTCAACCTCAAATGCAAACCTCAGACCATGTTACCATCAATTCATCACAATTTTTTTATTTATTTATTGGCATTTAAGGTTGCATATTTCTGCACACTGACTAATCATAACCTTGACAGTTTTACTTGTGGAGGAAGCCGGAGTACCCAAAGAGAACCACTGAGCAATGGCGAGCAACTGTCTGCTCCCTGACATATAAACTCAGGGTTAGCAATGGTTGAAGACAGGTGCACCATCGAAGTGCACCCCACTTGGGCAGTGGGGTTGAAATGTCTTGCCCAAGGACACAATGTGGTTGCAGCAGGTGGGATTCAAACCGAGGACCTCTTGGCTTGCAGCATTCATCACAACAACTTATGTTTAAGAAAAGATGACAAAATATGCAAGAAATAGTACAGAGGATGAGTAATATTTTAATCCTATGTACAGCCTAAGGAACTAAATTACAGTGGAGCCCACTTAATTGGATGTCTCTTAACTAAATAACCATGTTAAATGAATATAATTTCCCACCACAAAACCACTTACCATACCTCCAGTACAAATCTGACCTGTTAATTGAATATATGTTAGGGAGTAAACTCCTATTAATTGAATAAACAATCTTGTATCCTGTCAAGAAATTACCGTGACTCTTCCTAGTTTTCCTTTGTTTACAGACATCCAATACAGGCATTTAATCTATTATATCTTGTTTGACAGAGCTCATAGAGCTCTGTCAAACAAGATATAAAAGAATAAATGCAAAGTTTATCTTAAGAGTACACTGAAGTGACACAATTCCTGTTAATTGAATACTCCTGTTAATTGAATAAGTTTCATTGGCAAAGTGGCTATTCAATTAACAGGATTTCACTGTATTAATGAACCTTCCTACCAATAGGAGATAGACTTACCCATTTCACTCTTCAATAATATTCTGAAGCAGAGATGTTAGAAAAGGAAGATGAAAAAAGCTGGAAAATTATATTTTTCATCAAGTAAAGCACCATTTTTTTTTATTTCCCCCAAATGTTCATACTCAAGATATATTCCACTTATTTACCAGAACTAATTTTCTTTCCCAGAATTGCCCATTAGGCCCTACAAAGTAGATTTTCTGTTTATCAGGCCATTGTTTGTAAAATTGCATGCGGGCAGGCGGTTTTTGCATTTTATTTTTGTAATTATTTCTTTGCCATCAAAAGTTTATGCTCTTGGTGTGTATTTATGTTTTAGGCCTCATAATCTACAGAATGGCATGGGTGGTGCTGTATTTTGTATTTTGTCCCTGGAGTGCAAGAAGGCTTTGCGATGCTAAAGCATTGCAAAGCCTTGTTGCACTCAAGGGGCAAATTTATCAATTCTAATAACCAATTTTTATTTTTTTAAGTTTGCATTGGTTATAAAAAGAGAGCATGCAGCAGCCAAAAGGAACATGTGGGAGAGCCTGAGTTTGACTTTTTAGTCCTTACCAAACTCAGTCGGTATGACTTCAAACCCAGCTGATATAATGATTTCGGCTGTTATGAGCCATGCTAGTGATGTCCACCTTGATACTAGTGCTGTGCAATATACCAAATTTTTGGTATGTTTTCGGTATTACAGGGATACCGAAAACCGTACCAAAGCCAAATAAAATGAGTGTCAATGACAAGGTAGCTCAACTTGACAAACTTGAACTTGGTAAGTTATAAATGAAATGGCAAAACTGAAAATCAATGGTACCAATGTTATTTGATGAAATTTCAACATAACAGCATTGTGCGTGTTCAACGTCAGAGTAATCCATGCATTTATAAATGTAAACTGCAAGACTGGCTAAAGGAAGAATGTTGATACACAAATGCAGTATGTTCAGAGGTTATTGTAAATGGCAACTTTTTTCACAGAAATGAATGCTAATCAATAGCTCTTCTCTAAAGGTCTTGCCAAATGGGCACACCCAGTTCAAAAACAATCCTATGATAAATGTGGCCTGTAGGCCATGTCAAAGAATGTTGATGCACAAATGCAATAAATTCAAAGATTGTAGCTGACAGCAACAGTTTTTGATGGAAATGAAACAAAAATCAATAGCTCCTATCTTTGTCACCCTGCATAAGCATACAAAGTTTCAAAACAACCTGATAATGAATGTGCCCTCTGAGGCATGCCAAAGGAAGATGTTAAAGAATAAATGCACTAAGTAGAAGGTCATTGCTTGTGGCAATGGGTTTTTTTGTTTTTTTTTTATGGAAATTCATAAATATACCCTGCAGAGAGTGCAAAAGGGATAAGTTGATGCACAAATGCAGAAAGTTCAAAGGCTGGTGATAACGACAATAATTTTTATGGAAATGAAAAAAAGCAAAAAGGTCACATCTAGAGGTCACCCCGAACACACATACCAAGTTTCAAAGTGATCCGATCATAAATGTGCCCTGAAGGGTGTGCCAAAGGGAAATATTGAGGTCTGACTAAACTAAGTTCAAAGGTCAGTGGCAACATTTTATAACAGAAATGGAAGAAAATCGACAGCTCCCATATAGATGTCACCCCACACAAGCACACCAAGTTTGCAAGCGATCCAATCACAAATGTGCCCTGCAGGGTGTGTCAAAGAAAAATATTGATGCTTAACTGCACAAAGTTCATCGCAGGTCATTGCCAGTGGAAACATTTTTTGGCGGAAATCGAAGAAAATCGAAAACTCTCCTCTAGAGGTAACCCCAAACAAGCATACAAAGTTTCAAACTGATCTGATCATAAATGTGCCATGTAGGGCATGCCAAACGAATATATTGATGCCTGACTAAACTAAGTTCAAAGATCATTGCCAGTGGCAACATTTTTTGACGGACGGAAATGGAAGAAAATCGATAGCTCCCATCTAGAGGTCTCTCCAAACAAGAATGACAGGTTTCAAAGCAATCCGCTCATAAATGTGTCCTGTAGGGTGTGCCAAAGGGATTTATTGAGGTCTGACTAAACTAAGTTCTAAGAACGTTGGCCGCAGCAACATATTTTGACGGAAATGAAAGAAAATCGATAGCTCCCATCTAGAGGTCTCTCCAAACAAACATGACAGGCTTCAAAGTAATCCGATCATAAATGTGCCCTGTAGGGTGTGCCAAAGGGAAATATTGAGATCTGACTAAACTAAGTTCTAAGAACATTGGCCGTGGCAACATTTTTTAACGGAAATGGAAGAAAATTGATAGCTGCCTTCTAGAGAACACCCCAAACAAGCATGCCAGGCTTCACAGCAATCCGATCATAAATGTGCCCTGTAGGGTGTGCTAAAGGGAAATACTGCAGTCTGACTAAACTAAGTTCTAAGAACGTTGGCTTCGGGAAATTGAAGAAAGTTAAAAAATTTATAGTAATTTATATATTTTTTATACTTACCAATGACCCAGACTTAGCTGGTGCTAACTCTTAAATTCTAGGGCCAAACACAAATTTTGCCCCCCCCCCCCCCACCCCCCAATTCCCAAAATTTGCATCAAAATCCAAAAAATATATGTCCTATGTGTTCCTCCATACTTTTATCCCCTGAGCATGCTCAGTGTCAAGGAAGTAAAAAATATATAAATTACAATAAATTTTTAACATTTTTATACTGTACCAATGACCCAGACTTAGCTGAATAGAAAAAAGGCTGGAGGGCCTAGGACATAAAGGAAAATCCAATAGGCTCAGTTACATGTAAACAGAATTATCCCCTCAAGGAGAAGAGAACAGGTTTTACATTATCTTTCTTGTTTAAATCAAAAAAGAAAGACACAATACCATTCCGTAATTGAGCACAATAACATCAATGATCTCTATTAACATCCAGCATAACCCATTATACTAATCTTTTTAAAGGAAAGCCAATAAATAAAGATAGTCCAGAGAATGAGACTCTTTATACTCATTTAAAAGTGTCCGAGGATTGTATATTAGCGCTCGTATGACACGTGACATATACAAATGCTTCACACCGAGCTACACTTTAAAAATATTACATAAATGAGATAGACATTAGCTTTACACTTTAAAACCATCACGGCACCGACTCGGAATTACTGACTCCAGAGGAGGTATTCCCTTGCTTTTCACTATAAAGCAGGTGATATAAGGGAACACCATCCCCCCCACCCTTCCCCTTGCTCTGGGTCAAATACCCCAGAACGAAGAGGGCAGCAGGATAGAGTCACTACCGGAACAGAAAGCTTGCATAACATAACTGCATAACTATAGTTGCAACTGTTTAGTGGACGACATTCTGAGCAACAGATAACGGACCTATACAATGTAGGTCGCCAGAAATGGACTCAATATTTCTAAGATAAAAATTTGTGAACGTGGAAGGCTGAAACCAATATGCAGCCTTCATCAGATCGGTAATAGCAATACTATTAGCATAAGCCCAAGATGTAGACAGCGCTCTTACTTCATGCGCCGAAATCTTAAGCACAGACTGCTGAGTTGAAGATAATGTTTCATAAGCAGTACGGATAGTTAATTGAATCCACCTTGCAATAGAATGGACTGTAATGTCCTTTCTATTAGGCAGCAGAGACAGAAAGAAACGCTTATGTCCCTTTCTTTTCTCAGATTTACGTTTGTAAATGCGCATGGCTCTAACTGGGCAGAGCAAAGGCCTATGACCATCTGAAGACGGAAGAGCCTTAATAACAATAGGTTCAGGATACTTATTAGAAGCCTGATTCTTAGCCAAAAATCCAACATTAGTAGTTAAAGTAATAGTATTACCAACACTACGATAGTGAGAATCATCGACCGATAGCGCATGAAGCTCTCTAACTCTTCTGGCAGAAGAGAAGGCTAAGAGAAAAGCTGTCTTATAAGATAAGAATTTGAAGTCCACTGTATCAAGTGGCTCAAATGACGCTTCTTTTAGCTTCAGAAGAACCCAAGCTAAAATTCCACTTAGGAATTAACCTAAGGGTTCTAGGTATATTTATCGAAAAGTTTTTCACTAACTTAGATAAAGAGACATTAGATCCAATCTGTAACCTATCATGATGAGCATAGGTATCCGATAGCATAGACCTATAACCCTTAATGGTTATTGGCTGCAGTTTGATCTCGTCAAACAAGTAGACCAGAAAATTAGCAATATCTGGACTGGAAGGATCATAAATATCAATAGAATGATCCCTACACCACCTACAGAAAACCTTCCACTTAGCAGCATAATTTAGCGAAGAGGAGGTCCTCCTACAGTCAGAAATTGCGTCCAGTGCTCGTCCTGTAAAATGCTTGCCGTGCAAGAAGGACGGCACAATGGAAATACGTGAAGGTTGAGACCTTGCAGGTTGTGATGCAGTGTGCACGATTTCCCCTGTGAAAGAAGGTCCTCCTGTGGAGGAAGCTTCTGCGGCATGTCCCACAACAGACACCTGAGTAGATTTATCCATGGTCTCTGGGGTGACAGAGATGCTACCAACAGAATCTTGCAGTGAGATTGCTTGATTTTTAGCAATATCTGCTGAATAAATGGAGCGTATCCTACCATTCCGTCCCAAGAGATCGAGAGAGCGTCTACTGCAAACGCTCGAGGATCTGGGCATGGCGACACATACGTCTGCAACTGATTGTTGAGATGCGTCGCAAATAAGTCTATCATTGGACGATCCCATTGGTAGAAAATCTGATTGAATACTCGTTTGTTGAGAGTCCATTCTGATGGCAACATGCAACCTTTCTGAGAAAGGAAGTCTGCTAGAACGTTCAGACGACCCGGTATATGACGGACCGATAGAAGAACTTGATGCTCTAGGACAAACAGAAGGATCCTTTCCATTAAATTGAATAACGGAATGGAATTGAGTGCCTCCCTGGTTCCAAATTAGGCTACTACTGTCGAATTGTCGGACAGAATTTGAACATGCGAATTCTTAAGAATGTTTATTCATTGACGTAGCGCAAGCCATACTGACATCATCTCTTGATGTTTATGTACTTGTTTAGGAACTGCGGATCCCAAAGACCCTGGCACCACACATCTGTTTGGTTCAGAGTTGCGCCCCCAACCTGTTTGACTCACATCCGTCATTATCGTAAAACTCGGATCCGGTAGTTGCAGTGGTACTCCTTGAGTTAACCACTGGATATCTGCCCAAGTCTGAATCTCTTGTTTCACTTGATTCGACAAGACGATGTTCGATTCGAGCGAATGAGTCTACATACTCCAATTCTGAGATAAAATATATGTGGAGTGGACAAGTGCATAGCCGCTCTATCGGAATAAGATCCGCAGCAGGTCCGCATAAACCTGTCAGTCTCATGAATTCTCTCGCTGTTACTACATCTAAGTGAAGACAAAAGCAAGTGTAACAACTGACTAATATCGCTCTGGTTAACGGCAGAAGAACGAGATTGTTGTGCGTCTCTAAGTTCATTCCCATGTGGGTGAATGATTTGGACGGCACTAGATCCGACTTCTTTTCGTTTACTATGAAATCGAGACGTCGGAGCAATTGAAGCTCTGAACATCGTTCTGAAGTGTTAACTTGCTGGCGTAACCCTGAAGAATGTCGTACAAGTAGACCGACGTTAGCACAGACGAATGAGCTCGGAAATGAGTCATTACCGAGATCATTATTCGAGTGAAGGCCCAGGGCGCTAGGTTCAGACCAGAGCATCATTGCTCGGAACTGAAAACAACTCCTGGGACAGCAAAGCGAAGGTACTTTCTAAATGCCGGATGTACCATGACGTAAAAGTACGCATCCTTGAGATCTATGCTCACAGCAAAATCGTTCACTCGAGTGCTCGCTCTGACCGATCGGATGGTCTCCATATAAAAATTTGGAGCCACGATCAGCTTGTTTATCCAGCTCAGATCTATAACTGGACGAAACGAGCCATCTGATCTTGAAACCAGGAACAGGTGACTGCAGAAAACTGGAAATTCCTGGTTTTCTTCGACATCTATTGCATTCTTGTCCAGAAGAGATTGAACTTCTGATAGAAGCGAATCTCTCTTCTGAACGTTTAACGGAAGCTGAGACCAGCGTGGACTTCGAGTTAACGGAGGTTTTTCCTTGAAGGACAGTTTAGACCTTTGGAAATAACCCCTTGCACCCATGGGTCGTCCGTAATTGACAACCAAATGGTTAAGAATCTTGACAGCCTTCCGCCCACTGGAACGCAATCGAGGTTTAGACCATCACCTCCTGGCCCTGCGAGGATTGCGGAAGGAGAAACCACGTCCCCCACGACCCGCACCTCGCCCAGTCGAACTAGAGGTGTCTGACTGGATATCTCGGCCAGCATTACAACCCCTATGTGAGTAGCTACTCTGACGGTCTCCGGAGTAAGACATAGAGGCTTTCTTAGATCCTCTATAGGAACTTCCTTTGGACGTATTCGCCCCAGAAGTACCTGTCTTACTCCTCCCTGCTGAGTCCGACTTTTTCAAAGCAGAATAAAAGCAGAGAATCCGAAGCTTTCTTAGTAATCTGATTATAGATTGTAGAAACCTTAACGTCGAAGAGAAGCTCTCCTGACAACGGAGCGACTGGAAGAGAGTTTTTTCACCTTAATATCCACTCTAGTGGATGCAGCCAGGGCAGCATCATGTCTGACTAACTCCATATTGCCACTGAAAGGGCGGAGTTATACGTAGAATATGCTATAGCCCTCGAAAGAACTCTTAAGGAAGTTTGAACATACTGGAATTCTTTCCCTTCGAGATGTAGTGATAACAGGGTTCATACACTTCTAAGGGAGAAAAATTCCATAACTTTTCCAAAACTTTTCAAGGACTTTCCACACATTTCCAAGACCACCAGCGAGAAACTTTCCATACCTTTTCCATACCCCAGTGTCCATAAAATTTCGGCTTTTAAAACATCAGACTTGACAACAGAAGATATTATCTTGGATGCGTCACTATTATTATTGCTTGCACATTCAGTTTTTTTTCGTTTGATAGCTCATAAAAGAGTTGACTGTTTTTCTTGGATGTAGTTGCCTCCAAATGTTTTTTTTCCGTTCGAATGACTGACAAGTGCAGCTTCTCCCATATTGGCAATGTCAATCGATTTCGCACATGGAATGCATCTGGGTTTCAGTTTATTAACATCTTTTTGTATCCAGCCACAAAACTATGATTCCGATAGCCACTTTTCTCTGAAGATACAATTGCAAGGCATGTTTTGCGATATATTTACAGATTTGCAAAAATGAGGTCATCCGCCGGTGTTTCTAAAGTGTCTTGATACTTTACATCCGTTGGTGTTTCTAAAATGTCCCGATAAATGCAAACAAAGACCGGCCAAATAGCAGATGTTCGTGAATTCCGACGACGCATCGAGATTTTCATTTTTTTTTTTGAAACAATATTCGGATTTTCGAAACAAATGATCGATCCCATAACTTTTCCATACACACCTCTTCTGTGTTCAGTTTTCTCCAAGACTTTTTCCAAACCAGCTCAAAAAAGATGCCGTTTTCCAGACTTTTCCAGGGTATGGACATTTTTTTTCTAATTTCCAAAACTTTTCCAGGATTCCAGACCCGTGTGCGAACCCTGGATAATGCTCTGGTAAGGTGATCTGAGTGAGATAATGCGTCTAAATTAATTCTATTAGACGAGATTGTCGTCTCCAGTATACTGGAGTTAATAGACATGGACGCCGGCAATGACAATTCCAGGTCTTCAGCCTAGTCGTCCAAACGCAGAGGAACTCTCGGAACTCCTTCTCCTGCCATTTCAAATCTATGTCTAGCATTGATGAAAGGCGGCTGTATAGAGCTAGGTGATAAGAAGCCGGATTTGCCAGTCTTAGAGGCTAGTATGAATATAGCGTCATTCAAAAGTTCAAATGTCCGTGATATTTCTGGACTGGGTCGGAAACTCAGGGACAGTGTCCCTAATCCGGCCGAAAAAGTCTGTGTCTAGTGACGCTTTCAGTTTCTTATCAGGTAACGCAGCATTTTTTTTCCAGAGAAACAACTTCTAAAAGGTGATGCCGGATGAAATCTACGGCCACCTTAAGTTGTTCGGAAAGGGAAAATTTCAGCTGTGCTGATTCCCTTTTACCATCCGCCTGGACCACATAAGAATCTTGGTCGTCCCTTACTGACTCTGCAGGTGAGTGAACCGACCCAGCTTGCTCAGACAGTTTCTTTACTGATAGCTGCTGGGATGCTGTGATAAATTGAGCTATCTGTGATAGCAAATCCATCACAGAGGCCTGTGGAGCCGCAGTCTTACGTAATTTAGTCGCTGGAAGCTCCAGGGACGTTAATTCCTGCATGCTTCTGATATGCGAATGTCCCAACTGGAAAGGCCTCGTGTCCTTGGCTAGTGGATGGCATGACCTAGTCGACGTGGACTCCCTGGTCGGCGAAGCAGGCTGGATATCTGCGGTCACATAGCCAAGGTGCAGTCGTGTGTGCTGACGTGAGGATGAGGAAGCCAATAGACAAGCCGCGTCGGACTGTCTATGCGACGGAGCGTCCCGAGCAGGAGGAGTGGACGTATGCTCCGACTAACGAACGTTACATACATCAACATCTCGGCCCAGATGTTGTTGTAAGAGAGAGGGGGCCTCTCTCGCTCGCAGTCCGTCCAGATAGACCTGGACGAGCTAGCTACCGGACTGACTGGCTTCCTCCGTTCCATCCTCCGATCCGTCGTCGCTGGGTGTGCGTGATTCGAGATTATAGTGCTCGCAACACCCCTTCTCCTCTCCTGGACTGCAACGGACGAACCCGGTGCCACAAACATTTCGTGAATGATTGCTTCAACGGGGGAGCAAGCGGGTAACAAGTGACCGTCGATCCTACATGGGACCTCTTAGGCACTTGCTGCATTCCTTGAGCACTTTGCCGCTAGCTCATTATTGCGACAACGGAAACACACTTTAGAAGACATCATGGAAACATCACCCAGTTCTTGTTCCTCTGAAAAAGAGACTGAAAAAACCAGAGTGACCCTGTAGAGAGAGGAACGGCATGGACCTCTCACCACTAACAATATACCATGACACATGTCTCCAACGTTTGTCATCTGAATTGGCACACACTGAGCAAGAATTAGTGCGAGTACACAGACTACAACAATACAATGACCATGAGAATCAGAGGAAGACTTCCTCAATTTACAATTGAACAATATTCTTTCATTTTGAAAAAATATTAAACAGTCATCGTACTCGCACCAACCCTTGAAAACAAAGATACATAATAATAATAATCCATTACAAACATTTCGAAAATTAATTCAAATGAAAAAAAAAATTTTCGAAAAATTTTCAAGATGAGCCCAAGTTCCCAATGGGAAAGATGAGCCCAAATGGATCCCAAAAAAGCTTAAGTGTGGACAAAAATTTTTAAAACATGTTTAAAATTAATGTTACACTTACGGACAATATTAATGTATCTGGCTATGAGTAGAACTAATAGAAGACAAGAGGCCCCAAGGAGCCTTAATCGCTCACCGGCCAAAGTGGTTCAAAGAAGTATTTGGGGTCACATTCAGTTAGACATGGTTCATCAACACTACAAAGGAATGAAGTCATGAGAGACAAATTTTATGGAACTAGGGACATGGCTTGAACAAACTTGAATCTTACCCCCCTAAGGATGCTGCATACCAAATATCAAAAGCATTCATCTGCTGGATCTGAAGAAGAAGATTATTAAAGAAAATTCCTCATTTTGAACTAAGTTATCATTCGGGCTCTCACAGTGAGCCCAAATATGAACCGAGGGACCTGGCTTGAACAAACTTGAATCTCAACCCCTAAGGATGCTGCATGCCAAATATCAAAACATTCCGACTGCTAAATCTGAAGAAGAAGATTTTTAAAGAAAAATTCCTCATATTAACTAAGTTATAAATCGGGCTCCCACAGGGAGCTCAAATATGGACCCAGGGACTTGGCTTGAACAAACTTGAATCTCACCCCACCAAGGATGCTACACACCACAAATCAAAACATTCCGACTGTTGGATCTGAACAAGAAGATTTTTTAAGAAAATTCCTCATTTCGAACTAAGTTAAAATTCAAGCTCCCACATTGAGCCCAAATATGGACCTGGGGACATGGCTTGAACAAACTTGAATCTCACCCCCATAAGGATGCCGTATACCAAATAGTAAAACATTCTGACTGCTAGATCTGAAGAAGAAGATTTTTAAAGAAAATTCCTCATTTTGAACTAAGTTATCATTCGGGCTCCCACAGTGAGCCCAAATATGGACCTAGGAATATGGCTTGAACAAACTTGAATCTCACCCCCCTAAGGATGCTGCATACCAAATATCAAAACATTCTGACTGCCAGATCTGAAGAAGAAGACTTTTAAAGAAAATTCCTCATTTTGAACTAAGTTATCATTCGGGGTCCCATAGTGAGCCCAAATATGGACCTAGAGACATGGCTTGAACAAATTTGAATCTCACCCACCTAAGGATGCTGCATACCAAATATCAAAACATTCTGACTGCTGGATCTGAAGAAGAAGATTTTTAAAGAAAATTCCTCATTTTGAACTAAGTTATCATTCGGGCTCCCATAATGAGCCCAAATATGGACCTAGGGACATGGCTTGAACAAATTTGAATCTCACCCCCCTAAGGTTGCTGCATACCAAATATCAAAAGGTAACAGGAAAAAAGTCATAGGAAAAAAAGTCAAGGAAAAAAAGTCTGGGAAAAAAAGTCATAGGAAAAAAAGTCATAGGAAAAAAAGTCAAAATATATATATATATATTTTATATGAAATATAAATAATAAATAAATTTCATTTTACTATAATGTATTTTATTCATTTTTGACTATATATATCATGGACTTTTCAGAATTATTTATTTGTGACACATGCGTATGTGGAAATAAGGTACAAAATGAATTAGTGAAGACTGTCATGAAATTAATTGACTTAACCATAATCCATGCAGCTTCTAATCCTCATATTTATCTCTTATTGCTGTAGGTTTCATAAATTAGCCTGTGTTTTTATTATAATTATGGAGATTGAGCAAAGACAATTTTGATAGTCTAATCCTAATAATAATTTTACTGGCCAGGTTTCATAAATTTGCCTGCGTTTTTGTTATAATTCTGGAGATTGAGCAAAAATGGGTATATATGACTGTTAAGATGATGATAAAATTAAAAAAATCGACATTCGACATGCATTCACACTTGACATCAGAGCGTGAACTAGTTGACTATGGAAATACCAGTCAGATTTCAAAAAGCCATATCAGCTCTGGGCGTCTCTTGTCCCATCTCCTGGACTAACCAGGAAATGGGCAAGATCGTCCATCTGATTTTGGACTTCACCATAGAAGAGAAAAATACACCACCCTCCTCGGGGAGAGGTAGTACCTTTTGTGAGAGGAACCCCTCTCACACTGGTCCTCACCTGAGGGGGTCTGGAGGTGGCCCTGAAAAGGAAGAGAGACCAAAGAAGAACAGGAAAAAGAGCCCATCAACCAAGTGTAGGGACGCCCGACGCTTGGAGGCTTTCCTGGAAAAGAAGAAGGAGAGGAGTGAGGTGATGGAGGTTCCGGAGGCAGCCGCCAGTTCCCCTCCCAGTCCCACAGGAGCACCCAACCAACTACCGGCACCCCAGCCAACTCAGCTGGATGTGGAATGCCCTGTGGAGATTGAGGAGGAACTGGAAGTTGCTTTTTCGCCACCTCCCGCCCCTCTTCCTTCGCTTCCGGACAGCCCAGGCAAGGGAGTCTCTGCCAACCAACCAACACTGGCCGCACTGATAACCGAAGCAAGGGAACTGAGGACCCAGTGTAATCAGCTCCAGGCAAAATGCACAGATGGGGACAAGCGCTCGGATGAAATCTCCAGAATGGCTAAAGAACTCATTAACAAAAGAAACCAGCAAGATCCGACAAACTCATCTCCACCACAACCGCCACTAGATTCTACAAACTCATCTCCATCACAACCACCTCCAAAGAAGAAGTCCCACAAAAAACATAGAAGAGGATAAGCTGCTTCCTTCTACACTCCTCCTTTGCCACGCCCAGACAATCAAAATCTTCTACAGTCACTGAGGGTCGAAAGGGGCTTGTCCCCCAAATCGTCCCTGCATGCCTTCAGCGTGCAAAACCATTTCATTCGATAAAATTAAAATTAAAAGTATTTTTGACAATGGAGGTTATTGCTAGCAATAAAGGTGGAAGTAAAGTTTGTTATAATGGTTATTTGTATACTAAGCATAGTACAACCAAAGACAAAATATGGTGGAAATGCTCTAAGCGTTCAAGTTTAAAGTGCTCTGGAAGTATGTTCACAAACTTAGCTTTGGAAAATCTGCCTGTTGGAAAAGTCTCAGCCTGGTACCCCCTGTAAGAAAGTGTCGGCTTGGTACCCCCATCAAAACATTCCGACTGCTGGATCTTGAGAAGAAGATTTTTAAAGAAATTTGCCTGAAATGCCTTAAGTTCAAATTCAGGCTCCTATACTGAGCCCGAATATGAACCCATGGGGACAGACTGTGCTAAAAGTTTTTGGGTTTCGGGCTTGGGCAGCCATCACGGTTGATAGATCATGCTCAAAAGGGGATGTTCTCATCTAGGCATTATACAGAGGCATCCTACCAAGTTACAATGGAATCCCTTCATAAATACGACCTGTAGACTGTGCTAATGGTTTTCGGGTTTTGGGCTCGGGCAGCCATACCGGTTGCCCGATCACGACCAACAGGGGACGTTCTCATCTAGACATGACCCAAACCTGCATATGAAATTTTGTGACGATCAGACAAGAACTGCAGGGTGTAGCCTGTGCTAAAGGACAATATGAACAGACTCACAGACTAACAGACTTCCGCACGCGTGATGGCAATAGCTTATCTTGACTATGTCAAGTTAAGCTAAAAATAGAGAATGTATGCATAGACAGCCTGTAGGAATATCCGTTACTGATCCAACTAGCCCAAAATTATCATAACCTATTATACTGACACTGAGAAAGAATTTAAGAGAATCTATTCAAGAAATACGTCTGCCTAATGATTAATACAAATTAAGCATGCAACCAACAGTATCATCGGTGTAACCGAGCGATACAAAATATAAGCAGGAAATTGAAGGAATAAAGCGACTTTAATGCGATTTATAACACGAGGAAATGACTCATGTATCATTAAAAAAGCCTACAACTCTGAACGAAATCTCTCAGAGTGGACTAATTGCCAAATTTGAAGAATGTCGCCCAGATAACTTACATGCCTCCCACACAGGTACATGAAGGCTAGAAATATCAACCGAATGATATCCTGAAAGAATTCGGAATCCAAAAACAGTTACTGTTCAGGGATCATATACTTGCATATGAACTACGAACGAACAACCGCAGGAAGCAAACCAAATAGAGTGGATGCACCCCTAAGTTGCCATCAGACCACAACCCACGCGCCAATCGAAGAGCAATGAAAGACTTACATAAAATTGAATGTATACAAGGCTTACGGGAAGGGAACTACGTCCTGCCCTGTAATCGCCTCTTAACATATTGGCAGGGGAGGAGGAGGGGGGCTGGGTGATGTAAATCAATATCAACCCTCCCTCCCCCCACCCCCCCCCCCAACTGCATTACTTAAATCGAGAAGTATGGCCGGTGCAATAAAGCTTGGAACTGCGAAAAGTTAAAAAATTTATAGTAATTTATATATTTTTTATACTTACCAATGACCCAGACTTAGCTGGTGCTAACTCTAACAAAATCAGGGCCAAACACAAATTTTGCCCCCCAATCCCCAAAATTTGCATCCAAAACAAAAAGAAATCATGTCCTAAAGGACCTCCATACTACGCCTCTACTGCGCATGCGCAGTGACGCAGACGTCCCGAAATTGGCGCCAATTATCATTCTTACTGGCAGTGCCTGGTCAGCGCTATGTACTCAGCGGGGAGGCAAGAGTTCCCAAACTCCAGGGAGGGCCATCCCCGTCTGGGTCATTGGTAAGTATAAAAAATATATAAATTACTATAAATTTTTTAACATTTTTATACTGTACCAATGACCCAGACTTAGCTGAATAGTAAACAGGCTGGAGGGCCTAGGACATAGAGGAAAATCCAATAAGCTCAACTATATAGTAAAGAGGTAACCCCTTAAGGAGAAAAGGAGTATTAGGCTTTACATGTATCTTTCTTATTTAATATTAAATTAGAAAGATACACTACCCTTAATAATTGAGCACAATAACATTCATGTTCTCTATTAACATCCAGTATAACCCTTATACTAATTATTTTTAAAGCAAGCCAATAAATAAAGTAGTCCAGAGAATTGAGACTCTTTATAGTCATTTAAAAGTGTCCGAGTATTGTATATTAAAGCCTGTTTGACACTTGACATATACAAATGCTTCACACCGAGCTACACTTTAAAAATAAGACATGAATGAAGTTAAACATTAATATTACACTTTAAAACCATCCCGGAAGCGACTCAGAAATACTGACTTGGAGGAGGCATTCCCTTGCTTTTCACTATAAAGCAGGTGACCTAAGGGAACACCCCCCCCCCCCCCCTTCCCCTTGCCCTGGGTCAAATAGCCCAGAGCGAAGATGGCAGCCGGACGAAGTCACTGCCGGAACAGAAAGCCTGCATAACTATAGTTGCAACTGTTTAGTGGACGACATTCTGAGCAACAGATAACGGACCTAAACAATGCAGGTCTCCAGAAATGGACTCAATATTTCTGAGATAAAAATTTGTAAATGTGGATGGCTGAGACCAATAAGCAGCCTTCATTAAATCTGTAATAGCAACACTATTAGCATAAGCCCAGGAAGTAGAAAGAGCTCTTACTTCATGAGCAGAAATCTTAAGCACAGACTGCTGAGAAGAAGATAAATCTTCATAAGCAGTACGGATAGTTAACTGAATCCATCTAGCAATAGAATGGACTGAAATGTCCTT
Organism: Pictodentalium vernedei; assembly: GCA_031216915.1. Lineage (NCBI taxonomy): Eukaryota > Metazoa > Mollusca > Scaphopoda > Dentaliida > Dentaliidae > Pictodentalium > Pictodentalium vernedei. The sequence goes on along the minus strand of JAUFNR010000045.1, from coordinate 230,643 downwards.
TCTATTAGGCATCAAAGACAGAAAGAAACGTTTCCGTCCCTTTCTGATAAACTGAGATCTCTGTTTATAGATACGTAATGCTCTAACAGGACAGAGTAAAGGCCTACGCCCGTCTGAAGACAGAAGAGCCTTAATAACAATAGGTTCCGGATATTTATTAGGAGCCTGATTCTTAGCTAAAAAACCCACATTAGTAGTGAAGGTGATAGTGTTCCCAACACTACGATAATGAGAATCATCCATCGATAGTGCATGAAGCTCACTGACTCTTCTAGCAGAAGAGAAAGCTAAGAGAAAAGCTGTCTTATAAGATAAGAATTTGAAATCTACTGTCCCAAGAGGTTCAAATGGCTTTTCCTTCAATTTAAGAAGAACCCAAGCTAAATTCCACTTAGGAACTAATCTAAGAGTTCTGGGTCTATTTGTCGAAAAGTTTCTAACCAACTTCGATAAAGAGACATTAGATCCAATTTGTAAACTATCATGATGTGCATAGGTATCAGATAACATAGATCTATAACCCTTTATAGTAACAGGCTGCAGTTTGATTCGTCAAACAAGTATACTAGAAAGTTTGCAATGTCTGGTATAGAGGGATCGAATATATCTACAGAATGATCCCTACACCAACGACGAAAAACCTTCCACTTAGCCGCATAGTTTAGTGAAGAGGAGGTCCTCCTACAGTTAGAAATCGCATCCACTGCTCGTCCTGTAAAGTGCTTGCCATGCAAGAAGGACCGCACAACGGAAAAACGTGAAGGTTGAGACCTTGCGGGTTGTGATGGAGTTGGCGCGATTTCCCCTGCGAAAGAAGATCCTCCCGTGGAGGAAGCTTCCGCGGTAGGTCCCACAACAGACACCTGAGTAGATTTATCCACGGTCTCTGTGGCGACAGAGATGCTACCAACAGAATCTTGCATTGAGACACATACGTCTGCAACTGATTGTTGAGATGTGTCGCAAATAAGTCTATCATTGGCCGTTCCCATTGGTAGCAAATCTGATTGAATACTTGTTTGTTGAGAGTCCACTCCGACGGCAACAAGCGACCCTTTCGTGAAAGGGAGTCTGCTAGCACATTCAGACGACCCGGTATGTGACGGACCGAAAGAAGAATGTGATGTTCTAACGCAAACAGAAGGATTCTTTCCGTTAGATTGAACAACGGAACTGAATGAGTGCCTCCCTGATTCCGTATATACGCCACTACTGTCGTATTGTCAGATAGGATTTGGACATGAGCATCGTGAATAATGTCCATCCAGTGACGTAACGCAAGCCAAATTGACATCATTTCCTTGATGTTTATGTGCTTGCACAGGAATTGCGGATCCCAAAGACCCTGGCATCTCGAATCCGTTGGGATTAATGATGCACCCCAACCTGTTTGACTGGCATCCGTCATAACGGTAAAACTCGGATCCGGCAACTGCAGCGGAACTCTTGAGTTAACCACTGAATGTTTGCCCAAGTCTGAATCTCTTGTTTCACTTGATCTGACAAGAGACCGTCTACATCGAGCGAATGAATTTTCACACTCCAATTCTGAGTCAGGAAAATTTGAAGAGGACGTGTGCGTAACCGCCCCATCGGAATGAGATCCGCGACGGCTCCGCACAGACCTATCAGTCTCATAAATTCTCTCGCCGTGACTTTGCCTGCGTGCAGACAATAGCGAGCGTAACAACTGACTAATTTCGCTCTGGTTAACGGCCGACGAACGAGATTGTTGTGCGTCTCGAAGCTCATTCCCAGATGAGTGAATGACTTGGACGGCACCAGATCCGACTTCTCCTCGTTTACTATAAAACCGAGACGTCGGAGCAATAGAAGAAGATTCTGAACATCGTTCTGAAGCGTTAACTCGTTGCCGTACCTCTGAAGAATGTCGTCCAGGTAGGCCGACGTTACCGCAGATGAATGAGCTCGGAAGTAGATCATTACCGAGTTCATTACCCGAGTGAAAGCCCAGGGTGCTAGATTCAATCCGAAGCACATCGCCCGGAATTGATACACCACTCCTAGGACTGCGAAGCGTAGATACTTTCGGAATGTCGGATGTACCATGACGTGAAAGTACGCATCTTTGAGATCTATGCTCGTTGCATAATCGTTCACCCGAATACTCGCGCTGACCGATCGAATCGTCTCCATATAAAACTTCGGAGCGACGATCAGCTTGTTTATCCAGCTCAAATCTATGACTGGACGGAACGAGCCGTCTGGTTTCGGAACCAGAAACAGATGGCTGTAGAATCCCGGAGATTCCTGGTTTTCTACGACCTCTACCGCGTTCTTCATTAAAAGACACTGCACCTCTGATAACAGAGCGTCTCTTTTCTGCGGATTTGACGGAAGATGAGTCCACTTTGGACTTCGAGTTAATGGAGGCTTTCGTTTGAAGGATATCTTTAGACCTTCCGAAGTCACTCCTCTCACCCAAGGGTCGTCCGTAATCGACGCCCATTCTTGTGAAAAGCTTGACAACCTTCCGCCAACCGGAACGCAATAGAGGTTTAAGCCATCACCTCCTGGACCTGCGAGGCCTGCGGTAGGAGAAACCACGTCTTCCACGACCCGCACCTCGCCCTGTCGACCTCGGGGCGTCCGACCGATTGTCCCGGCCTGAAGGACGTCCCGAACGAGAGTCGCTATCCTGACGGTCTCTCGAATAAGACCAAGAGGACGCACCGGAACCTCTATAGGAACCTCTCTTGGGCGCATTAGACCCAGAAGTGCCTGTCTTATTCGTGTCTGCTGTATTCGACTTCTTAGGAGCAGATTTGAACAACAGAGAATCCTTAGCTTTCTTTGTAATTTTATCATAAATAGCGGAAAGCTTGCCGTCAAAGAGAAGTTCTCCTGAGACCGAAGCGACTCTAAGAGAGTTCTTCACCTTAGAATCCACTAGTGTGGATGTAGCTAGGGCTGCGTCACGTCTAACCAACTCCAGATTTGCCACTGAAAGGGCGGAGTTACACGTGGAATAAGCTACTGCCCTTGAAAGAAGTCTTAAAGAGGATTGTATATCCTGAAACTCTTTCCCCTGAAGGCGCAGTGATAACGCCTTAGTAAGGTGATCTGCGTAAGATAAGGCATCTAAATTGGCTCTGTTAGACGCAATAGCTGTTTCCAACACCGCGGTTGGAATAGAAGCTGACGACGGTAATGATAGCTCTAAGTCTTCCGCCTCGTCGTCCATACGCAGAGGAACTCTCGGTATACCCTGTCCTGCCGTATCGAATTTATTCCTTGCATTAATGAAAGGCAGGTTGAGAGTATTAGCGGACAAGAAACCTGCTTTCCCAGTCCTGGAAGCAAGTTTAAATATAGCGTCGTTCAATAATTCAAATGTTCTTGCAACATTATTGGACTGCGACGGAAACTTGGGAGCGATGTCCCTGAACCGCTCAAAAAATTCAGAGTCCAATGACGCTATAATTCTCTTGTCCGGAAGCGTAGCAGCCTGGCCCGACGGAACAACTTGAGGGAGAAAGTGCCGGATGAAGTCCACGGCAGCTTTATGTTGTTCCGAAAGGGATAGCTCCAAGTCATCCGTATCCCTTTCACCATCCGGTCGGACCTCATGATGTTCCCGGTCGTCCGCCCCCGATGCTTCGGCGGAGCGTACCGACCCAGCGCCGTCGGATAATTCTCGATCCGACACCGTTTCTGTCGGCTGCTGGGATGCTGCAATAAGCTGTGCTATCTGCACAAGAATGTCCAGCGTCGAGACCTGCGGAGACGCAGTCTTTCGCTGCTTCGCCGAGGGCAGCTCCGCATCAGATGGCTCCCGCATACTTTTCCTATGCGAACGTCCGGAGTCCATCGGTCTCGAATCCCTGGCTGCCGGATGGTGTGACCTGGTCGCCGAAGAATCCTTGATCGGCGAAGCTGGTAATATATCGGCGGTCACGCAGCCAAGGTGCGGTCGTGTGCGCTGACGAGAAGAGGAAGCCTTAACAGTCTCTGCGGACTGCTTATACAACGGAGCGTCCCGAGCGACGGACGTATGCTCCGCTAAAGACACATTTTGTACCACAACATCTGGTCTCAGATGTTGTTGTACGAGAGAGGGGCCTCTCTCGTTCGCGGCCCGGCTGGACCTGGACGAGCTAGGAACCGGACTCAAAGGCTTCCTCCGTTCTCGCTTACTATCCGCCGTCACTGGGTGTGCATCTATTATGTTTATAGTGCTCGCATCACCCAAAATTTCCTCTTGGACCGCATCGGACGAACCCGGCTGCCGAACCATTCGGTGAATGGACGCTACACCGGGCGAGCTAGCGGACGACATTTGTCTAATCTCCATGAGCACTTTTGCCGCTAGCTCTGAATTCATTTGTGACGACGGACGCACACTTGAAGAAGATAACATGGAAACATCACCCTGTTCTGGTTCCTCTGAAATAGAAACTGAGAGAGTAGAGTGACCTTGCGGAGAAAGAGCCAGCATCGCTCTTTCTCCAGAAACAACATATCGTGACACACGTTTCCAATGTTTCTCATCCCAATGTTCACATATAGGACAGGGATTAATGCGAGAACTCTGACTACAATTAATACAATGATCATGAAAGTCAGAGGAAGATTTCTTCCTATTACAATTTGAACAACGTCCCTTCATTGTGAAAGAACAATAAGTCCTAGTTACTCGCAAAAACCCCTGGCACAAAGATACATAATAACATGATCCATTAATAAATGAAAAAACAATTGCAAAACAAAATAATTTTGAAAAAATATTTTTTCAGCGAAGCTCAAGTTGCTGAAAAGTAACGTTGAGCCCCGATGGATCCGATGGCAAAGTGTGGTCAAAAATTTTTAATTTATATTAAATAATTAATGAGACACTTTCGGATAATATAAATGTATCTTATAGTGAGATAAACTACAGCAAAGGCAAACAGCCCCCCTCAAAAAAGGTTGTTGCCAATGAAAACAAACAGTGTAAAAACACCAGAAAACATGACTCCAGGCACTGAAAAAACTGGCCCGGAATCAGTCATCAATTACACTCTATCTGATGCAAAACAGAGACTCCCAGGGGAGAATCTGCAGAACATCAGATGGAAGATGCAGAACACAAACGTTATACACCCATGGGTGAAAACGTAACTATGGGGAAAATAACAGAAAACATTCTGTAACCAAGCAACTCTCCCAGGAAATTTTAGAAATGAAATTTCTCAAAAATATGCCAAAAGCATGGCAGAATTGCCAGGGGGGACTTTAGAAGGCTAGGGGAGAGGAAACACTGAATAAGCAGTGCAACAATTAGCAAGAATGACAACAAGAGGCCCATGCCTCGAAAATAGGCAACTTAACATAATTTCATCAAAAAATTTTAAGTACAGCCCTGATTATTTTTTGCCACTTCTTTTTCCTCTCCTCCTTCTATCCTCCTTAGAATCACATTTTCTCCAAAAATTACGTGTCTGGCATCCTTTAAACTGAGATTTACAAGCACAAAGATCAGTGAGATGTTGACTGATGAAGGGCCAAACAGAGAATGATAATTGGCGCCAATTTCGGGACGACTGCGTCACTGCGCATGCGCAGTAGAGGCGTAGTATGGAGGTCCTTTAGGACATGATTTCTTTTTGTTTTGGATGCAAATTTTGGGGATTGGGGGGCAAAATTTGTGTTTGGCCCTGGTTTTGTTAGAGTTAGCACCAGCTAAGTCTGGGTCATTGGTACAGTATAAAAATATTCCTTTTTCAACTATAGGAAAAGGAAACCTCCCAATACATTCCCGAAGGTATGCTGCTGCTGCTATTCTAAAAAAGAGAGTAATAACAGTGAATAGGAGCTTATCATAACAAAATAACTAGTCAAAAACCAAGTATGACCAGTTTTTTGACCAGGCGCGACTTGTAATACTCTAGTGTTAGTCATCTAGAATAGTATAAAACCGTACGGCTCCATCACGTCTGACCAACTCCATAATGCCACTAAAGGACAGAGAGGAGACGTGATGAACATGGCACTATTGCAAGGAATACACCCACCGATACAGCATCGACATATCCCTTGAAATCAGAACAGTACGCCATGGCCCCAAAAAATACACCATATAGACATAAGATCTATACTCCTCCGAGTGGAAATATAATCCACGACAATAGATTGGATTTAATATGAAGCAGGCAACAAAAAACTAAGTTCCGGCACCTGATCATAAAAACCTACATGAACTCCTTGTGCCTCATTCTGATTATTGCAGGTAACATATTCCTGAAAAAGGAACTAACTACAGGCATCTGAAAGAACGCTCATTATTTCTCAATAGGTTAATATGGCATCATCAATAGGGCTAAAAGCCTCAAGACGACTAACACAAAAAAATACCGTTAAGGTGAGAACAACCTCTTTCCTAATAATGATACCTTGTTCGAGAGGACAGTGGTCTCAGCCTAGTTGATGCAGCGAAAGGTCTTCCTATTCGTGAAGACAATTATGTGGCTGTAAACTGCGGCCCCAGAAGCACACCAAAGGAGACTTACAATGCTAGCCGCTAATGATAGGGAAGAACACAGTACATAATTCTAGCTAGGCTACTATGGTGACAACAATAATGTCTGTGACACCAAAGAAAACAACACCGATAAGTAAAAAATGTACTCTTTCCTTTTAGCAGTTCTATTCCCAAAAGACAGCAGTCTCAGCATAGCTAACGCAGCACAGAAGTCTCAGTGTAGCTTCCAACCTTAAAAAGCTCACTAAACGGAGACTTACGATGAGAGTCACTCAAGTTAAAGAGAAAAGGCTGCTCTTGATACTAATAAGGCATCAACAAAAGGACAAAATGCCATAGACACCTAAGAATACAACACCAGAAGGAAACAACGTACTCTTTCCTTCTAATGGCCCTAATTCCAAAGAGACAGCAGTCTCAGCTTAGCTAGCACAGCTTAGAAGTCTTCACCACCGTGAAGACAGATATCTCGATGTAACTTGCGACCTTTGAAACTTCACTAAACAGAGACTTACGACGTTAGTCGCTCAAGCTAAGGAAAGTATACATTTTATAGTAAATTTCCTTTCTTATTATACCTACCGAAATTGTTTACTACAGGCTTGCACTACAGTGGAAGAACCTAACTCGGATAAAATACTCTCTATTTTAAACTTTCCCAAGATTTGGGAAAGAAAAGTGGTGTAAAAACACCACGAAAAAATAAGCCAAAACTGGGTCGAGCGCCAACACCCAGTATGGGACGCTCTTCCATAGTACAAATCCATGACTACCGTAAAACAGTGCACAATGCGTCAATTCGTCATTCTTTTGATTCCGAACAACACAGGAGTTATGTGAACAACAGGGAGGAAGGATTCTTACCCGAATAAGAAGACGGGAGGGCCTCCAAGTAAACAATTTCGGAGTATAATAAGAAAGGAAATTTACTATAAAATTTATACTTCTTATCAACCTACCTCAATTGTTTACTACAGGCTGAATAGACAAAAGGCTGGAGGGAATCACATAACCAACCCACCCATAACTCAATAGCACTGGGATAGTGTACAGAGGAAGAGATCCCCAGGCCTATCAAACCATAGCATCATAAACATTAGAAAAGACAATGAAAGATGAGGCGTATGGTGAAGTGCGACGCACAGACAGAAAGGGCAGCAACAGCACAAAGCTGGAACTGACCCTGAAAAAAGCTGAAAGGCTGGGATAGACAACAGCCTGAGTCGAAGAAAGAGGGCCCCAAGGTTCTCTGTCGGCTCCTGCAACTATCGCAGATAAAAGGAGAATGTAGCATTTCTCCAGAAGGCTGCCAGTAAAACATCTGTCATCCGACAACATGACACAGTTATTAAAAGAGGAAGACAAAGCACGCACCTCGTGGCAGAAAAAACAATTGGTAATACAATCACCAGTAGCTAGACGAGCGGAAGCTGCACGAATAGCAAGACAAATCCATCAAGAAATGGATGCAGGAGAGATCTGGCATGTGAGAAAACGCACATTCATCCAGGATAAAGACGTGAATGCCCCCCACCCCCAAGCAGAGCAGCGCCCAAGAAAGTGACCATCTTGAAGTAAACTGCAAAATCCTAGGCCTTTGCAAGGAAAAGAGCTGAACAAGCTTGGAGAGGCAAGGATGAGTGTCGACACAATGCAGTATCACATATGAAAAAATGTCTCCGAAGCATGGACATGTACCCATTGCTGGAGACCCCCAGAAACAAACACATACCAGAAACTCCGCAAGCGGTATATCGAAGGAGTGACAGAAGCAACAGAGTGATCGCACACCATCAACAGAAGAACCGTCCACTTAGCCACAGAGGCTAAACCAGTGGAGTGAGTGCCTCCTTGAAGAAGAAAAGCAACTCCACTGCGTGTCTCGAAAAACCACTACGGAGGAGACAGGACCCGATAAAAGATATGTGCGAAGGCACAATGAAGTTGGGTCAACGTGAAACCTCCTCGGGCGACTTTGGCAAAGAAAGTCGCGAGATAGAGGGAGACATGCCGGAACCGCCGCTAACAGAGAGCGGAGCAGATTGATCCAGACCCACCGAGGCAACGGGTCTGATCGAAAAAGAATTTGACGACTGCAGGTTCATATCTGGGTGAGAACCTGAGGCGGAATCGGAACCGGTAGGAAGGCGTAGCCGACAAGACCATCCCAAAGGAGGGCCAGAGCGTCCACGGCGAAAGCCAGAGCATCTGGACACGGGACACGAAAGTGTCCACCGGATGGTTCCAACGAGTCGCAAGAGATCGATGGAACCTGCCATGTGGAGCATCCACCTGGTGGAAATGACCCTGCCCCGATGGGACAGGGAGTTGGCTAGGACGTTCAGACAACCAGGAATGTGATGAACAGCCACCCCGGCGTGGACATCCTCAGCGAGCAGTAGAGGATCCCGAGCCAATTCGTACATTGGAACAGAGTGCGTGCCGCCGTGGTTCCGAATGTAAGCAACCACCGTCGAATGGTCGGACAACAGAAAGACCTGGCGATTCGATAGGTGAGGGATCCACTGCCTGAAACTCAGAAGAAGAGCAAGAAGCTCCTTCTGGTTGATGTGTAGAGCTGCATGATCCTAGTCCCACATCCCGTGAATGGAAACACCTAGAGGATCCAACATCGCACCCCATCCGAGATCGCTGGCATCTGCCATCAGAACGCGATCGGACGTGGGTAAGTCCAACGGAACACCCTGCGAAAGCTACTGGACATCTGCCCAGAGGAGAAGGTGAGGATAAAGATATTCTGGAAACTGAAGCACCAGATCCAGAAAATCTACATTCGGCCTCCAACGTCTGAGCAGAAAGTGTTGGAGAGGTCTGACACGCAGCCGACCTAGAGGAATGAGATCCGTCACCGAACAGCAGAGACCGATTAGCCGGAGAATACTCCGAGCCGTCGCTGATGTGGACTGGGACAGAGTCAGAGCAAAAGCTGAGAGAATCACAGCTTTGGCCTGGGGAACCGCCAAATTGAATTGTGTGCGGAAAGCCATCCCCAGATGATAAAACGACTGAGAAGGGACCAGGTCCGACTTCTCCTCGTTGACTCTGAAACCTAGCGACGAAAGCAAGCTCAACAGAGTGGCGACATCCAACTCCAGTAAGGCAGCATTGGAATGCCCCTGGAGGATATCGTCCAGATATGCCGAAGTAGTCACCCTGGACTGTGTGCGATGGAAAGCTATCACATGCGACATCAGTCTGGTGAAGGCCCAAGGAACCAGGATAAGGCCGAAAGACATGGCCTTGAACTGGTAAACTCGCCCCAGAAAAACAAACCTGAGATACTTCCATAACGCCCAATGAATCGGAACGTGAAATAAGCGTCTCGCAGGTCGAAACTGGAAGCAAAATCTGTTAACATTGTAAATACAAACAAGTCATTTTGGACACAGCTGTACATATAGTGCCTGGTGGAGGGATACATTGAAAGGAAGTGAAGACTGAGCATGTGCAGAAGTGATGAGGGAGGAAAAATGTAATGGTGGACAATAGTGGACAACTGAACTCAGTTGAAGTGTAAAAGGTACAAATATTTCAATTAACAAATCTCCCTGGTTAATTGAACGCAGGACCGACCTGACCGACCATGCTGAACTTGGGAGCAATGATAGACTGGTTCAGGAAACTCAGATCAATAACCGGTCAGAGTCGGCCGTCCTTCTTCGGCACCAAGAACAGGTGGGAAAAGAAACCCACTGACCTAATGTTCTTGATGACCTCAATCGCCCCCTTTGTCAGGAGATTGTCTATCTCCGTGGACAAAAGTTCCCGACGTAAAATGTCTGAAGGAACTGTAGTTGGAAGAGGCACCCTGGACAGAGTGGGGTGCCTGCGGAAGGATATTTGCAGCCCGGACCGATCAACATCTAACACCCAAGGATTGGATGTGATGGTGGCCCAACGGTCTGCGAACTCTGCTATCCGTCCTCCAACCTGGGATGAGTCGGGGTGAAGACCTTCATTTCGAACCCCGACGAGGCTCGCGAGAGGAGAAAACACCTCCCCTACTGAATGAAGAATCCTGGGACTTCCCTCAAGATTGCCAACGCTTACCCTTACCCCTTGAGTAAGAAGTAGAAGAGGTGGCAGAAGGATCAACCCATTTGCTTCGCAGAGGAAGCAGAGGGTACTTGTTAGGCTTGGAATGGCCCCTGCCTACCCTAGAAGGCTGATCAAGCTGAAGAAACAGCAGCTGATCTTTGGAATGACATAGGACATCATCCCGGACTGTCAACACAGAACCATGGAAAAGTTGCAGACTGCCAAAGAATCAGATCGAAGAGTAGCGTACTGCTCCTCAGGAACGGATCGGCCTGTGTCCAGCCCAGAGTCCCTTCGAACTAATTCCAGATTAGCCGTGTTACAGGCATGTGTGTAAGATGCATGAGCGCCTTGGACAGCACACACAAAGGAGCCTGTACCTCGTCAAACTTATCTGGAGGCAGATAAGCAGCTAAAGCTGAGACGACGTGATCGGAGAGAGAAAGCATACCAAGCATCTCTCTCGATAAGCCCAATGTGGACTCCAGAGTCGTCATCGGAATGACGGCAGACTTGGACATGGAAAGCCCGAGGGAATTGGAGTCCTGATCCAAAACCGTCAAAGTCTGGTAGACCGACGGATTGGCGGAATCGTACGAACGATAACGATAACGCACTGGAGGCAAAAAGGTGTCAACCCTGTTGAAGAACGGAGCCTTCATAGCCTTGGAACTTAGCTTAGAGTCCAAGGCTGAAAATGCTTCAACCAACTGTACCGACTGGCACGGTCGAAGACGCCCAGAAGCGGGTTGCTCCATAGGCTGTTGGTGCGCGACCGATGATCACAGCCTGGCTGACACTGTCGACTGGTTAGATGGTTTGAGATCCGGAAGGAACCCAAACACGAAATCAAAAGCTGCTCCCAAGTCCGAAGACTGCTGGCTCTCGACATCAAGCATGTCTGACTCTTTCCCTGAGTCGGAAAGCAAATAGCCCATCGTGGGCAAACCAGCAGACGCCTCCCATGGTGTCGGAACACCAGGGGGATCAGAAAGCGGCCTGTTTCCAATCCCGGGAGGCGGCGCCATAGGGGGGCGACTGGAAACCACTCGCTGCCTCGCTGGAAGCAACAGAAAGGCTCTTTGACAGAACCTGAGTGAGTAAGGAAAGGGCCTCCCTAAGCTCACCGCCCGTACTGGCCAGTTCGACAGGGGAATGAACCAGCAAAGTAGCTTCACCTCTGACCTTCTTAACCAGCGAAGGGTCACGATCCTCCAAAACACCCAACGTGGGCCGACGGGCGGCAGCCGAAACGTCTGAAGGCAGACGTGTATAGGGGTGTGACACACCCCGAGGATCAACATAGCGGGAACTCATGAGAGTCACCGCAGACCTCTGCAGGGCAGAAGGTCCGGGCTGCACAAAAGATGTTGGTCCCCCAAAACTGGTCGTGTGGCCAGAATGAGTGGACAGAAACGCCATGGAGTTCATAGTGTCCCACTAAGAACATCCGAATCCAATGACAACTTTGCCGAGTTGAAGTCAGGGAAGGCTGAGGCCGATACCCCCACGTCTACACAACCAGACACCACAGCAGATCACTGCAGGTATAAAACTACTGTGCTCAATGGCTGAGAGGACACAGTAGGGGGTTCAGTCGGCAGCCCCATCCGACTTCGCCGAGTGGAAGTCGGGGAAGGCTGAGGCCAAAACCCCACAACCACACTACAGACATCCCTGCAGACCCTTGCAGGGATAAGCCGAGGCCGGCTAAAAACGGTGCCCAATGACGTTGTAGACGGAACAGCAGTAGCAGCAGATACGACGGGAGCTGTTGGAAATGGCGGAAAAGCGGAGAGAGCCACCAAGCTCGGCCTCCAAAGGAGGAGTCACAACCCTAGTGACAGCCTCAGATGTCGACTGGAGAGGGCGCATAGTCCTGGAACCAGGCATCTCTTCACCAGAAATCCAACAGCTCCCGCAGTATCCACCACGGTAAAAAACTGCACATTCCTCACAGAAGGGGAATAACTCTCACCAGACATGGTCGAGTCGGGAAGCCCCGAAATGACAGCGTTCCCCACCCCCCGCTGGTGTGGGAGGAGCTGCACATCCCCCACGGAGGGGGAGCAATTCTCACCAGACGTGGTCGAATCGGGTGACCCCGAAACGATAGTGTTCCCCACCCCCCGTGCGAATGGGAGGAGCTGCACATCCCCCACGGAGGGGGTCAAACTCACACCACACGTGGTGGAGTCGGGGGGCCCCGAAACGACAGTGTTCCCCCCCCCCCCCCCCGGCGGGAGGAGCTGCACATCCCCCATGGAGGGGGAAACTCACACCAGACGTGGTCGAGTCGGGAGGCTCCCAAAAGGACAGCGTTCCACACCACACATCACCCGCGGGTGCGGAAGAAACGGCCACGAGAACGCACCAAGGCGAGGGCAAAAGGAATTGCCCTAAAGGAACCGAACTGGAAATAACAGAGGTGAGAGCAGTAGAAGAAAAAGGTGAACTCAACAGAAACAGAAAGTAGAAGAACACCCTCAACTACGAGAGAAGGTGGCAGAAAAAAAACGGTGGGTACATGACAGAACCCAGACGGTCGACAGGGACCGAAAAAACAGAAATTCAGCCCTCAACAGAGTGAAAAAATCCTGTCCAGTCAGTCCCAGATTGACACCTAACTCCAAAAATTAATTCATCAACCGAAAAATTCAATGTCGAATCGCGTGATGTCGAAAACAAAACATTCGCGAAAAAAGGAATAGTAAATAATATACAATGAGAATGTGGTTGAAAATATAAACGAGAATATGTAAAACACAATCCTGTTATTATACGATCTTCAGATCCATAATTCCAGTCACAGGAAAACCATTATCGACGAATTAAAATATCACTGTTACTGAGCAATGATGGCACACATCCACCATGTGTGCGGATAATCAAAAGAATGACGAAGTGACGCATTGCGCACCATTTTACGGTAGTTGTGGATTTGTACTATGGAAGAGTGTCCCGTACTGAGTGTGCGCCGATGGTGCTCGACCCAGTTTTGGCTTATTTTTTCGTGGTGTTCTTACACCACTTTTCTTTCCCAAATCTTGGGAAAGATTAAAATAGAGAGTATTTTATCCGAGTTAGGTTCTTTTACTGTAGTGCAAGCATGTAGTAAACAATTGAGGTAGGTTGATAAGAAATGGCCTGCTCTTTCTAATGGCCCTAATTCCAAAGAGACAGTAGTCTCAGCTTAGCTAACACAGCTTAGAAGTCTTCATCTCCATGAAGACAGATATCTGTGTCACCTGCGGCATTGGAAAGCTTACTAAACAGGGACTTACTACATTAGCAACAATGTATAAGAAAAGACCACTCTAAATTAAATAAGGCCACTTTGACATTAGCTGCTAATGTTATAGAAACAGACCGCTCTTAATTTACATAAGACTATTAACCCCCTTCACACAGATGTCAAAACATCTAAATTTCAGGCAGAAAAAATTTCCCATAATGCAACTAGAAATTTAACCAATTTAATCTCGTTTGACAGAGCTCATTGAGCTCTGTCAAACGAGATTGAATTGGTTAAATTTCTAGATGCATTATGGAAAAAAACAGCTTCCTGAAATTTTGGTATTTTGACATCAGAGTGAAGGGGGTTAAGGCGACAACAATAAGACTAAATGCCTGTGATACCTTGGAATACAACACCAAGAAGGAAAGAATGTACTCTTTCCTTCTAATGGCTTTATTCCTGTCTCAGAGTAGCTAACACAGCCTAAAAGTCTTATATCCGTGAAGATAGATCTCTGTGTGTTACCCTGTGGCCTTGGACAGCTCACTAAATGGAGACTTACATTAGCCACAAATGTATAAGAAAAGACTGCTCTAAAATGACATAAGCCTACTATGGTGTCAACAATAGAACTAAATGCCTCTGACACCTAGGAATACAACACCGAGAAGGAAAAAAAACATACTTTTTCCTTCTAATGGCCTTACTTCAAACAAGACAGCTGTCTCAGCCTAACTATGAGCTAGCGATCTTCTATTCATAAGAATAGATCATTTGCCTTTCTTATACAATTGTGGAACAAGATATAATATGTATCCTAATAGAAAAAACAATACCTGTTTTTAACTAAACACTGAATTAATACATATCCAAAACGTGATTGAACAGAAAACGTCAAGAGGAAAAACTGGAAACTAACCAACAACAGGCACAACAGAGGCCCAAAGTCAGTAACCGATCAACAACCACCTGATGCAAAGCTAGATCTTCATATAAGAAAAAAAACAATGCATCTAGTAGAAGATGCAAGAAAACAAAACGTCCTGAACAGTAAACGGACAGGGGATAAACGGAATACCCATTCCATAAAACAAGTTAAACTCCCAAACATTTCAATAAAAAATTCTATAACAGAAGGGCTCAGGAGAGGGAAGGGCAGTAACACTAACAAAACAACAGTGGAGTCGTAGTAATAATGACGACAATCAGAAGCATATCTCGAAAATGGGAATCATGAATAATTTTACATAAAAATTATAAAGTTACAGCCCTGAACATCCAAAACCACCGTTATTCATTTCCAACATCCTACTACTCCACTGAATCCATGAAAACAATCATTGATTTGTGAGATTGTGTGTTGTGTTTGATGAGAAGGATAAAACTTTCTGTATAACACGTTGAACTCCCAAGAAATTTTATATAAAAAACTTAAAAAAAACAAGCCAAAAAGCTTGGGAGTTTAACAGGGGGGATCAAGAGAGGTTAGGAAAGGAATACTTAAGCAACAGTGGAAAAATCATTATCAACAATGATGACGTCAGGCTCATGTCCCGAAATTATGGAACACGAACTAATTTTTATAAATATTATAAAATTACAGCCCTGAACGTTTTCAAACCACCGTTTCTTCCTTCCTTCATCCAATTGTGTCCTTGGATCCACCAATTTAACCATTGATTTGTGTCTGGCATCATTATTAATTGAGATTTAAAAAGCACAAAAGTCAGTTTGTTATCGGACAAGGGCCAAACAAAGAATGGTGTTCGTGCCAATTCCGGTCACTTCCTGATGTCTGCGCTTGAGCAGAGGGTATATATATGGAGGACCAGTCAGGACTTCTAATTTTCGGTTTTGTATGCAAATTTTGGGGATTGGGGGGCAAAATTTGTGTTTGGCCCTAGATATTTTAGAGTTAGCACCACCTATGTCTGGGCCATTGGTTACTGTGTAAAAATATACTAATTGATTTCGGTGTGACCAATCGGCAATCAATTAATCTATTAATCGTGACAGCCCTATGGGGAAGCTTGCAAGTTAGATTCCAAGTCAGTTGTTTTTAAGCAAGTCCTGGCTGCCGATATAGGCAGCCAAGACGTGCACAGACACAACTGCAACAAATCCACATAATGAAGACTGTCGAAGACTAGAAAAAATGTATAAAGTTCTCCAGGCCCTTAAGGGTTAAAATAAAGCAGCCCACCAAAATTAATCAAAATCGGATAACTATTGTTTAAGTTATCACATAAACAAACTTTTGGATGGATGGGTGGATAGAAAGATGGAAGGAAGGACTGAATCACAGACTTCTCAATTATGTAACAGATTAAATATTCTGGGCAAAAAACTGTCTATTCACTTCTCAGGATTCACTGGATCTGCTAAGTAATATTCACTTGAAACAATAATGTCAGTTACAGTTATCATTAGAATGGTGCCTGATTGAAAAGAGACCTGATCTCACAGATCAGAGGTTCCAATGAGAGGTCATAAGCTATGCTTTGAGGGCAAAAATTGAAAAAATAAACTTTGAATGACAATTTTATGAATAAAGAAGGTTTATATGGCATTATATAAGATGAAGGGTTTATATAAATTTTAAATCTTGCTATCCAATCCTTGTAAGAGAAGCCTAAAACAGTCTGTGAGGTGACACATTTGTTGTAGGTATCCATGAAAAATAAAAATTCTATTTTCCACTCCTGATGATGGACTTAACCAGAAACCACTACAGTGGAGCCAACTTAATTGGATTTCTCTAAAAATAATAACCCTGTTAACTGAATATAACTTCCAAAAACAAAACCATTTACCATACTTTAAGTACAAATTTGACCTATTAATTACATATAGGTTACAGAGTAAACTCCTGTTAACTGAATAAAAAAATCTTGTAATATATTAACCCTTTACCTAACGAATCGCCCACATCCGCCCACGTAACATGCAAATTGAGCAGTTGAAAAAATTAAATTTTTCAAAATATTTCAACAAAACAATATCATGTGACCCCCTCATTGGAACAAGCTCATTGAGCTCATACCCAATAAGCCATAGAAATGGAGAAAATGACACACCCCCCCTTTTTTTGAACATATCTTCAAAAGAAAGAGGGGGAGAGCTCTGGAATCAATAAGTGGAACCAGGAAACAATATAAAAAAAAATATCGATCAGGCACTCAGGAATTAATTCATGAATAATAAATGGTGCTTAACGCCACTTCACAAGCCAAGGCTATAGCGACGATTTTGGTAAATAATATTGTCCGCTGCAAAATATGCACTGCAGAGGGCCTCTTCAGATACGATGAAATCAGTGATATAAAATATAACATACACATATTAAAACGAGATACATGTACAATGAACAATCTCTGCAGAGAAAACACACTTAAAAGATCATCCACAGGAGGCCTCTGTACAATAAAATCCAGTAAGAACACTCTCCAACGTGTACTATCTGATATCTACAACTATAAACATGTGAGAATATGCGATTTGAGAACCAACAAAATAGAGACCAGGATGTAGAAATGGAGGTAGGTATGATTAACAGGCTCCAACACGGACCGCCCCCGAAATATATAATAATTTCAAGGTCCACCAAAGCGATAGCCTAATAAAATATTGCGCGAGTGCATTAAAATCCAGCATGTAATCATCTAAAAACCACTAACTGGTTATGCAGTCACCTATGAACTCAAATAGCAGCAATTATGATGATTTAATAAGCACTTGTATATCAGAAATCAGAAAATAAACACCGGAAACTAACGCAACCAAAACTGCGTATATGCCTATGAGGGCGCCATTCAACACAACCCCAAAAGCATAGTATGTATGTATAATAAAGATATATATACAAGACAGAGTGTGAGTGTTGGGGGGGGGGGGGGGGGGATTCGAAGACATGTCAAAACCTCCTCACCCACATTACTTAATCATTGCTGGTCCATACAGCAAAAATATTGGAACCCCAAAGGCTCCCTGACGTCTAACAGACTCCCTTATGCCACTATGGGCAGAGAATGACGTGAAGAACAAAACTTCCCCTGAAGAAGATGGTCGTCTCGAGGAGGAAGGTTTTGGCGAATGTTAACTAACAGGCACTTAAAAAACTGATAGAAGGATATTGTGACGACAGCTATGTTAATAGTAGGAATCACACTGAGATCATTAAATCTAAACGTAATCTACTGAATCAAATGAATTGAAGGATACACTTATCCTACCATTCATTCCCCTGAATACGACTGAACGTCAACAGTATGCGCTCAAAAGTCTAATACTGGTGACACAAATGAAGGAAACTATTGTTCCTATGCGTCGCAAACTTAACTATCCTGGAGCGATCTCACATGCATGTTCTCTAATAATATAATCCAATGATGTAGCGTAAACAATAAGACATCATTCTTGATGAATATGTGATCACAAAGAACTGAGGGTTCCAAGAACCATGCATATAGAGTCCATCTGACTCAGGGTTGTAACCCAATTATGAATTCAAACCACTGAATATCTGCCCAAACTTGACCTTATGTTTACTAGATCTGTTAAAACAATACAGGTCCTGAGCCAAAAAAACGTCTTTCCACACCAGTTAAAAATAACTGGAGGCGACATGGGCATAAGCGATCCATCAAAATAACATTCGTAGCCGTTTCGCACAATCCCATCCAATGCATAAAATCTTTTGCTGTTAATGTGTCTGATAGAAGACAAAATCGAGCCTAATAACTGGCTAAATTGGACAATCAAAAAACAAACAAGCCAGCTTGTTGAAAATGAATTGTAGGATACATGTCCTATCATTCATCCCATGAGACATTATCTAGTTCATTCTTCAAGTGATTTTAAGAACTATAATTGCCGGTCAGTCGAACATTCGAATGCTCACTTTTTTGACTGAATGATAATCCTAAATAACCTATAGAGTCATGATAAACCCGTTATCCAGGTCCAGTTAATTATCGGTCAGACCGAGCTCTATAAAAGCCTCGAACCACTGGCTCAGGGGTGTCTGATCAGCAAACTCAAACATACCTAAACACCCTAACCAAGTGGCTGTATAGTCAATCCCTAAAGAAATATATAGGAGGGATACCTATACCTTGCTATGAGTCCTTATAGACGATCTGAGTCTAAGACAACCTCTCCTACTCTTTCTGCTGTTGTTGGTCGATTAGACCCCAACTTAAAGAGCCGAGAATTAATGCTTTCTTGTAGCTTAATCCTACATTAATGAAAGCTTACTGTCAAAGACTTAGTGACTGGAAAACTAAAGCGACCTGTAGCGAGTTTTCCACCTAGTCAAACATTAAAGATGATGATGCAAAGCTCCGTCACCTCAGAATAGCTCCCACTTAACATCTGTTAAGACAGAGATATATTTGATAAATAGGCCTGGAAAGAATTTTTTAATAAGGTACCAACGTCCACAAAATTCCTTCCCATATAGACGTTGTGTCAGAGTACTTAAAGTGAAGTACATAAGACCGTGAGTCTAAATTTGTTCTAAGATAATATCTTCTCAATTGTGTCCGAGCGAAAAGCGGAATGATGAAGGTAAGGCTACAACTAAGACCTTACCCTCCTCATTCAACGTAGAGAAACTCTCAACACATCTTCCCCGGTCGGTTTTTAAAAGTATGTGATAAAAAAATAAACAGCTGCGCCATGAGCGCATGATACGCCCGTTATTAATTACAAGAGGGAACCACACAATATGAGTATACATGTGTACTTGTCAGGTTACATATACTTGCCACCAAAAAATCATGAAAATTGCTCAAAGTCCAACATGTGGAAAATTCCCTATATTTTGATGAATAAAGTCCCATAACTCTGGAATGACAAATTGGACAGCAACACAAATTGAAAGGGAGATTCCTTCTATCAACATATACTTGCAACCAAAAAACTAGAGGATGGCCAACAAAGGGTGGCTGATTCCCCCGAAAAAAGCCTTGATAGCCATTCCAACCTTATTCGCGACACACCCTCTGGTTGTGGGCAATAATAATACCAAGTATCATTAATATCCTTGAAGGCTGTAAGAAGTTATGGAGTGGACACGAATTCCGTCTACGCCCGGACGGAGAGACTGACAGACGGACGACGTCACGGCTAGATTCCCCCGAATTTTTTTCGGGGGAATAATCATGAAAATTGCTCTAAGCATTTTCAAGTGAAAAATAAAGTCCCATAACTCTGGAATGACTAATCGAACGGCGACACCCACCGAAAGGGAACTTCCTTCCATCAACATAAACCACCTACCAAAAAATTGTGAAAATCTCTCGAAGCGTTCTCGAGTTATCGTACAACGTGTAAAAAATCAACAATTCTAAGTAATAAAGTCCCATAACTCTGGAATGACTACCCGAACGGCGACACTAAACGACAGGGAGCTTCCCTCCATCAACATAAACCACCTACCAAAAAATCGTGAAAATCTCTCGAAGCGTTCTCGAGTTATCGTACGACGTGTAATAAATCAACAATTTTCTAAGTAATAAAGTCCCATAACTCTGGAATGACTAATCGAACGGCGACACTAAATGAAAGGGTGCTTCCCTCCATTGATATACACCACCTACCCCAAAATCATGAAAATCTCTCAAAGCGTTCTTCAGTTATCGTACGACATGTGACTGGACAGACAGACGGACAGGGGTATACCATAATACGACCGTTTTTTCAAAACGGGCGTATAAAAAACGGTTAAAAATACAGAAGATGATGATAAGAAACTGTATTACTTCTTCCCACAGGAAGTTAAATATGGCGTCGTCTACATAATCAAAGACCTGTGACACCCGTATAGACTTAATCGGAAAAGAGATCTTATTATCCTGCTCTTTATCCGGATGAAGTCAACGTCTAACAATGCTAGCGGTTACTCACAATTACTCGCAGCATTGTGATTCACTGGACAAGTTCAAGGAAATGATAATGGATAGTATCCATATCATTCATGAGTTGTTCCGAAAGGGAAGGATATCCTCCTCCATATCCCTTTCATCATTCATCTAAATCAGTTTTAGAATCACGGTCACCAGCATCTGAACAGGCAAATGACTGGACCGATCAAGCACCCTCCGACAGCTCAAGATTTGAGATTGACGTTGAGTGCTTCTGCATTAGCAGGAATACTGCGATGAGCTGCGCAATCTGCGACAGTAAGACCATTACGGAGACCTGATGAGCAGCGGTCATGTATTGCTTGTCCGCCAGCTGCTCCTGGAACAGTGTGTCAGAGATGGCTCTTTACTGCGGACGTTCCGATGAATGAAGCCTCGTCTCCTTGGCTACTAGATGGTGTGACTTTCTTCACAAAAAGTGGACCTCTTGATGATGCAGACTAGAAATCCTAAGTCACTTAGCCAAGGTGCGGTCGTGAGTGCTTAGTAAACGCTGAAGAAGCCGAACTGTAGCTGCCCCTGGCTAAGAAATAAACTGAGCATTCCGGACAATAGATATGTACATAAGCTTCGACTGACGCAAGTTCCTACCAACAACACCTGGCCCCAGATGTTGTTAAAAGAGAGAGAGGGCTCTCCCTCTTGCTCGCAGTCCTGGGAGACCTAGCCGAGCGTACCTCAGAACTTACCGGCTTCTTCCTTTCCATCGTCGCAGGGTGAGTGTGATTGGATTTATAGTGCTCACTACACCCTTGTTTCTCTCTCGACTGCTATGGACATACCCGGCGTCACACTACCCATATTCTGAGAAACGATCCGCCGGTTGAGCTAGCTGGAGACAAGGTTATAAACCCTATATTATAAGGTCTAGGAACTTGTCTTATATCATTGAGCACTTTGCTGCTAGCTCTGATTTACAATGTACATGCGACACATCCGGTGTTACAGTTCTCATATTCAAGAGTAACCGCTTCACCGACGACAGGGAACTGAAACCACTCACCGCGGTGTATAGCCCTGTGCAATATTGAGAGCACCTTAGCCGTAATGTAGAGGAAGCCGTAAGACTAGCCGACCCTGGCTGCCTATTAGACGGGACATCCCGGACAGGAGGCATGGATGTAAACTCCGACTGACGCAATCTCCTACCAACAACATCTGGCCCCAGATGATGCTGTAAGAGAGAGAGACCTCTCTCTTGCTTGCGGTCCTGGCAAACCTGGACGAGCATACCTCAGAACTTGCCGGCTTCCTCCTTCCGTCGTCGCTGGGTGAGCATGATTGAATATTATAGTGCTCGCTCCACCCTATATCGTCTCCTAGCCCAGAACGGACACACACAGTGTCACAGTTTTCAGAGGCCTGAGTAACCGCTTCACCGGTCAAGCTAGCTGGCGACAACGGACTTTTTGCGGTCGTGTGTGCATTTTCGAACGTAGAGGAATCTGTAAGACTAACCGCCCCCGGCAGCCCATTAGAAGGAGCGTCCCGGACAGGAAGGCATGGACGTAAGCTCCAACTGACGCAAATTCCTAACAACAACCTCTGACCCCAGATGCTGTTGTAAGAGAGAGCGGCCTCTCTCTTGCTCGCGGTCCTGGTAGACCTGGACAAGCATACCTCAGAACTTGTCTGCTTCCTCCTCTCTGTCATCGCAGGGTGAGCATGTTTGGATTTTATAGTGCTCGCTACACCCTTGTTCCTCTTCTTGACCACTACAGACATACCCGGCATCAACACTACCCATATTCTGAGTAATGATCCGCCAGTTGAGCTAGCTGGAGACAAGGATGTAAATCCTATATTCTAAGGTCTAGTCCCATGTCTTATATCATTGAGCACTTTTCCGCTAGCTCTAATAGTATATTGCGACGACGGAAGCACACTCTCTTGACGGCGTCACAAAACCACACCATATTCTTGTTCCTCTGTAAATAGAAACTAAAAAACTAGAGTGACTTTTTGGCGAGAGGACCAGCAGTGTCCCCTCGCCACGAGAGGACCGCAAGTGTCACTCGCCTAACAATAAACCATGACACCCGTCAGCAAATAAAATCTGACACGTGGTGCAAGAATTAGTGGTAGTACATCGACTATAAGCAAGACAACAACCATGTAAATAGAGGAAGGGCTTCCTCTTATTTGCCCTGCTATTTGAGAAATAATATTCCTAAAATCTAAAATAGGTGGATTGTACTACCACCAAATCTACATCAATATAAGAAAATGCCGCTCAGGATCACCGATCCAATGTCGAGTTGTGACAACAGTTCCTCGCACCAAGGCCAACACACCTATGAAGTTTCATGACTCTAGGTTGAACCACTATCAAGTTCTCATCCGGAAACCAATTGTTGCGATATACTATGTTCAAGGTCACTGTGACCTTGACCTTTGACCTGGTGAGTCCAACATCAATAGGGTTCTTCCTCGCACCAAGGCCAACACGCCTGTAAAGTTTCATGACTCTAGGTTGAACCACTATCAAGTTATCATCCGGAAACCAATTGTTGCGATATACTATGTTCAAGGTCACTGTGACCTTGACCTTTGACCTGGTGAGTCCCAGATCAATAGGGTTCTTCCTCGCACCAAGGCCAACACACCTATGAAGTTTCATGACTCTAGGTTGAACCACTATCAAGTTATCATCCGGAAACCAATTGTTGCGATATACTATGTTAAAGGTCACTGTGACCTTGACCTTTGATCTGGTGAGTCCAAGATCAATAGAGTTCTTCCTCGCACCAAGGCCAACCCACCTATGAAGTTTCATGAATGTAGGTTGAACTACTATCAAGTTATCATCCGGAAAGGAATTGTTGCAATTTACTATGTTCAAGGTCATGTTGACCTTGACCTTTGACGTAGCGAGTCCAAAATCAATAGGGTTCTTCCCCTCACCAAGGCCAATCTACCTATGAAGTTTCATGAATGTGAGTTGAACCATTATCAAGTTATCATCCGGAAACCAATTGTTTAAGATTTACTATGTTCAAGGTCACTGTGACCTTGACCTTCGACGTAGCATGTCCAAAATCAATAGGGTTCTTCCTCCCCCCAAGACCAACCTACGTATGAAGTTTAATGAATGTGAGTTGAACCACTATCAAGTTATCATCCGGAAACCAATTGTTTACGCCCGCCCCGCCCGCCCCGCCATTCACCAAACTATAAGTCGAGTTTGACTTCGTCACAACTCGACTAAAAATAATAAAATATAATTCATGAAATAAATACATCCAAAAGAAAAAAATTTTCAAAAATAAAAAAAAAAATTTTGAAAATATTTTTCTTATATAAGAGCCCCAGTTCCCAAAGGGAACAATAAGCCCAAAAGTGCCTAAATGTGGACAAAATTATAATAATATGCCAAAAATTAACTGCCACACTACCGTAATATTTTATGTTACTTACAACCGTTGTTTCCCTAAAAATAATAGGAAACTACCTAGAGCATTGGCAATGTAAACAACTTCAAAACAAAAACCGGAAACAAGAAGTCAGTAACAGAAATAAAACTATCCGATGTAAAGCAAGATCTTCAGCAGAAGAAAAAACGATACATTGGATGTATGATGCATGACCAAAACGCCTAAACACCACAAGGGTGAGGACATAACCATGGGGATATACAGAATAAACATTCTGTGTAACACGTTAAATTCCCAAGAAATTTTATAATAAAATTTCAATAAAACAAGCCAAAAAGCTTGGGAGCTTAACTGGGGGGATCAAGGGAAGGTAGGGAATGAATACTAAACAAACTGTGGACAAATCATTATCAATCAATGATGACGTTAGACCCATGTCCCGAAATTGGGGAACATGAACTAATTTTTATAAATATTATAAAATTACAGCCCTGAACGTTTCAAACCACCGTTTCTTCCTTCCTTCATCCTATTGTGTCCTTGGATCCACCAAAATACTCATTGATTTGTGCCTGGCATCATTAAAACTGAGATTTAAAAGCACAGATGTCAGTTTGATGTTAACTGACTGAAGGGCCAAACAAAGAATGTTGGCACCACTTTCGGTGACTTCCTGGTGCCTGCACATGCGCAGAGAGTAAATGTATGGAGGGCCAGATAGGACTTCTAATTTTCGGTTTTGCATGCAAATTTGGGGGATTGGGGAGCAAAATTTGTGTTTGGCCCTAGATATTTTTGAGTTAGCACCAGTTAAGTCTGGGCCATTGGTATACAGTATAAAAATATGGATATTATTGGTAAAAGAGGAAATTTTTCAAATTGCCAAAAAGTTGAGGGATCGAAATGGTATGGGTTCAATATCGAGTATGAGACAAATTACTGTTAATTACAGCTTGACAATGCCTTCTCATGCTCCCAATCAGGTTCCTGGTGGTCCTTTGTGGATGTTGTTCCATTCTTGGACCAGCATGGCACAAAGCTCCTGGACACTTCTTGGCTGGACTGGACAGGTTAAAATTGCAAGCTGCAATTTATTCCAGACATGTTCGATTGGATTGAGGTCAGGGGATCTTGCTGGCCACTCCTTACACTCAATCCCCTCCCTCTGTCGGTACTCCCAGACAGCATGGGCAACATGCGGACGGGCATTATCGTCCATCAGATTGAATCTATCACCCACTGCACCAGCATACAATCTTACGTGGACATCCAGGATCTCATCAATATACTGCTGTGTAGTCAATGTAGAACGTTCAAGGACACAGAGCTCTGTACGTCCATCCCTGCTGATGTCGCCCCAGACCATGATTGACCTTCCACCAAATTATTATTTATTATTATTTATTGGTGTTTAAGGTCAAATACTTATGCACAATGGCTAATCATGACCGTGAGTTTTACGGGTGGAGGAAGCCGAGTACCTGGAGAGAACCACCGAGCAACGACGAGCAGCTGCCAGCTCCCCAACATCGTAACTCTGCACTGCAGTACAGGCAGGGTTAGATTGGTTGAAGACATGTGCACCATCGACGTGCAGTACGCCTTAGTACACAGTGTCATATGCCCCCATGTGGACAATCAGGGTTAAGTGCCTTGCCCAAGGTCACAACGCGGGAGTCCAAATCGATCGCTCAGGCGGTCACCCATCCGAGGACTAACCGGGCTCGACGTTGCTTAACTTCGGTTATCTGACGAGAACCGGTACCTCCACCATAGCGGCCATGCTCAGCAATGTTGGCTGCATGGAATCGCTCTCATGGTCTTCTCCATACCCTAGAATGCCTTCTGTGTGGTCTAGGCAGTACCATGACTCAGCTGTAAAAAGGACAGGTCGCCAATCTTCTCTGGTCCATCCAACGTGGTCCATGACCCATTCATATCGTGCCCGGCAATGGTTCTGGGACAGCAGAATATGAATACATGGTCTTCTCGATCGGAGACCACCTTCGTGCAACCTTGCCTGGATAGTTTGCGTCGAAACATTTACCCCGGATGCATTCTGAAGGTCACTGCAAAGCTGGGTTGCTGTGGCAAAGCAGTTCCTATGGGCCTGAATGATCAAAAGCCGGTCTTCAGCTGCAGATGTTGCCCTGTCTCTGCCACCATCATGCCGTATTACTTGTGTGCCATACTGCTGAAATCTTGCCCAGGCTCTGGTGATCACCGTATGATGCACACCAAGGCCTTCACCAACCTGATAATGGGTAGCCCCTTGCTCCACCATCCCTACAGCCTTCCACATTTCTGCTTCAGACAAATGTCTTCTTACATTTGCATTTGCCATATTCAATCATTAATCACAAGGGTTTGTGTTGAAATGAAGATTGAAAACCCTACACATGTCATGTACATGTAGACAGTACATGAAAACATCATGAAAGTTAAAAAATTTATAGTAATTTCTATATTTTTTATACTTACCAATGACCCAGACATAGCTGGTGCTAACTCTTAAAATATAGGGCCAAACACAAATTTTGCCCCCCAATCCCCAAAATTTGCATCTAAAACCAAAGAAAACATGTCCTGAAAGGCCCTCCACACTTCGCCTCTACTGCGCATGCGCAGTGTCAAGGACGTTCCGAAATTGGCGCCATTAATCATTCTAAAAACCAGTGCCTGGTAAGCGCTATGTACTCAGCGGGGAGGCAAGAGTTCCCAACTCCTGGGAGGGCCATCCCCGTCTGGGTCATTGGTAAGTATAAAAAATATAGAAATTACTATAAATTTTTTAACATTTTTATACTGTACCAATGACCCAGACATAGCTGAATAGTAAAAAGGCTGGAGGGCCAAGGACATAGAGCAAAATGGAATACGCTCAATAATATAAAATAGAGTCATCCCCTGTAGGGAAAAAGAAGTAATAGGCCTTACATGTATCTTTCTTATTTATGATAAATTAGAAAGATACAACACCTTCCAAAATTGAGCTTCATACATCCATGTACTCCATTAATATCCAATATAATTCTTATACTAATAATTTTTAAAGTAAGCCAATAAATAAAGTAAGTCTAGAGAATAGAGACTCTTATACTCCTAAAAGTGTCTGAGGATTGCATAATCATGACCGTTGACATATGCAATAATCAAAAGCTATACTTTAAAAACTAAGACTTGAATGAATTTTAAAAACATAAACTTCTCACTAAACAACCATCCCAATAACAGCTCAGAATTACTAACTCCGGAGGAGGTATCCCCTTGTTTTCTTAGTAAAACAGGTGACCCAAGGGAACACCCTCCCCCCCCCCCCCCCGCCTTTTTCTTGCCCTGGGTCAAATAGCCCAGAGCGAAGAGGGAAGCAGAACGGAGACACTGCCGAAACAGACAGCCTACCTAGCTATAGTAGCAACTGTTAAGTGAATGACATTCTGAGCAGTAGATAATAGACCTAACAATAGAGGCCTCCAGAAATGGACTCAATATTTCTGAGATAAAAATTCATGAATGTGGATGGCCGAGCGCAATGAGCAGCCTTCAAAAATCTATAATAGCGACACTATTAATGTAAGCCCAAGATGTAGAAGAACTCTTACTTCATGAGCCGAAATCTTAAGCACAACTGCTAAGTCAATGATATACCATAAGCAGTACCGATAGTTAATAGAATCCATTAACAATAGAATGGAGCGTAACGTCCTTCTACTAGGCATCAAAGACAGAAGAAGCTTACGCCCATAGTAATAAACAGATATCTGTTTATAAATACATAAACTCTACCCGGAAAGAGTAAAGGCCTATGTGCGTACGAAGACGGAAGGACCTTAATAACAATAGGTTCCGGATATTAGGAGCCTAACTCTTATGCAAAAATCCAACCTAAATAGTAACAGAAGTAGTGATTCCGAAACTACGAAAGTGAAAATCATCCATCGATAGTGCATGAAACTCACTGACTCTACAGTAAAAGAGAAACCAACAGAATTACTGTCTAAAAGGTCAGAATTTGAAAACTACTGTTTCCAGAGGCTCAAATGATTACTTAGCTAAATAAGAACCGAAGTTAAAATCCATATAGGAATTTAATCTAAAGATTCTAAGTCTATTTATCAAAAAGTTACTAACTGACTTAGATAAAGAGACATAAGACTCAATTGTAAACTATCCTAGAGTGCATAGGTATGAGGTAACATAAACCTATAACCTTAATAATAACAGGCTGCAGTAGATCTTGTGAAACAAGTATACTAAAAAATTGCAATGAGTAGTATGGAGGGATCAACAATATGAACATAATGATCCCTACACCAACGACGGAAGAGCCTCCACTTTAGCCGCATAGAATAGCGAAGAAGAGGATCTCCTATAGTAAGAAATCGCGTCCAAAGCTCGTCCAGTACAATGCTTACAATGCAATATGGACCACACAACGGAATACATGCGGGTTGTGATAAAGATGACACGATTTACCCAGTGAAAAAAGATCCTCACATTGAGGAAGATTTCACGTTAAGTCCCAAAGTAGACAAGAGAGTAAATTACCCATGATCTCTGTGAAGATAGAGATGCTATCAACAGAAATGTATTGTGGTTGTTTATCTTAGCAATACCTGCTGAAACAACAGCGCCGGAGGATACGCGTATCCTATCATTCCGTCCTATAGATCAACAGAGCGTTAACAACATTAGCTCAGAGATCTGGACAAGCCAACACATACGTCTGCAATTGATTAGCAAGCTGTGTCGTAAATAAATCATCATTGGGCGCTCCCATAGATAGCAAATCTGATTGAATACTTGTTTGTTGAGAGTCCATTCTGACAGCAACAAGCGACCCCTAAGTGAACGGGAGTCCGGTAAAACAATCAGACGACCCGGAATATGACGGACCAAAACAGAACTTGGTGTACTATAACCAACAGATGGATTCTTTCCATTAAATTGAATAACGGAAACGAAAGAGTGCCTCCCTGGTTCCGGAGATACGCCACTACTGTCGAATTAACGGACAGGATTTGGGCATGCGTTTCTGGATAATGTTCATGCAATGACATAAAGCAAGCCTAAAAAACATTATTCCGCGGAAGAAAATTGGTTGCTAAGAGACTGCGGAACCCAAAGACCCTGGCACTTCGAATCCGTTGGGATCAGTATTATATCCCAATCTGTTTGACTGGCAACCGTCATAACAGCAACACTCGGGTCCGGCAACTGCGGTGGCACTCTCTGAGTCAACCACCGAATGTTTGCCCCAGTCTGAATCTCTTGTAACACTAGATAGACAAGAGAACGTGTAAATCGAGCAATTCATGGGTTGCCGAAAAGTTGCCGTCGAAGAGAAGCTCCCCCGAGAACGAAGCGACTCTGAGAGAGTTCTTAACCTTACTATCCACGCGTGTGGATGTAGCTAAGGCTGCGTCACGTCTAACCATCTCCAATCAGCCACTGAAGGGCAGAGTTATACGTGAACAAACTACTGCCCTCAAAAGTAATTACATTGAGAATAATATCCCGTAAATCTTTTCTTGAAGACGTAATGATAATGCCTCAGTAAGGTGGATTACGTATGATAAAGCGTCTAGGTTAAGTCTACTATACATCATGTCGTTTCCAACATTTAAGTTGGAAAAGACATAAACGGCGTAAAAGAATATTTCCAGTCTTTAACCACACCGTCTAGACGCATATAAACTCTCGGTATGCCCTGCTCTGCCAAAATAAACTATTCGTATAAATGATAAAATGGCAGAAATGAGCAATGCGGACAAGAAACTAAACTATCATGCTTGGTAGCAGGCTTGTATGCATATATAGCGTCGAAAAATAAAACACATGTAGTAATGACATTATTGGACTGCGTCGGTAAGTCAGGGACAATGTCCCTGAACCGATCGAAAAATCCGAGTCCAATGACGCTATAAGTCTCTTATCCAAGATCGCAGCAATGAAGTCCGAAATAACAATCACTGGAAGATAATGCCAGAAGATATGAAAGGCAGCTTCCGAAACTACTAAAGGGAAAACTCGAAATCTTTCGAATCCCTTTCGCCATCCTGTCGGACCCTATAAAGCGTTCGGTCGTCCGTACCTGATGCAACCGCGGACCGCACCGACCCAGCGCCGTCGGATAATTCCTGATTCGACCAAGAAACTGTCAATTGCTGGGATGCTGCGAAACAACTGTGCTAACTCGGATAGCACGTCCGTCACTGAGGCCTGAGGAGAAGCGGTCCTACAATGCATTGCCGCTGGAAGCTCCGTGATCATTACCCCGTGCATACTACCAATATGCGAGCGAACGGAGTGTATAGGCCTCGTGTCCCTTGGCTACCGGATGGCACGACCTATTCGCCGTGGAATCACTGAATGACGAAACTGATCGGATACTCGAGGTCACGTAGCCAATGTGCGGTCGTGTGCCCTGCTGTGAGGATGAGGAAGCATTAAGGACAGTCTCTCGGACTGTCAATATAACGGAGCGTCCCGACCGACAGACATATGCTCCGAATGTAAAATATCTGAACCACAACATGCGGTCCCCTATGTTGTTGGACGAGAGAGGGACCTCTCTCGCTCACAGCCCGGACGGACCTGGACAAGCCAGGAACCGGACTAACAGGCTTCCTCCGATCTGTCCTCAATCTGCCGTCACTGGGTGAGTACTAAAGTAATTAAAGTGCTCGCATCACCCAAATCTCCTTCCTAGACCGCAACGGACGAACCCGGCAGCCGAACCATTCGATGAATGTACGCTACACCGGGTGAGCTAGCGAATGTCACTCCGTAGGCGATAGACATATTCCATGAGCACTTATTGCCGCTAGCTCTTCATTAACTATGACGACAGAGGCACACTGTTGAAAGACATCTCCGTAACTTTGTGAACAAGAAACCAGAAATGCTTGGTTATAGCAAGCATATAATAATAATATATATAGCGTCGTTCAATAATTCGAAAGTTTGTGTGACATTATTGGACTATGTCGGAACTGAGAGACGATGTCCTTGAACTGAACCAAAAATTTCTAAGTCCACCGACGCTATCAGTTTCTTATCCGGCATTGCAGCATTCTGGTCCGACGAAAGAAGCTGTAGAAGACCAAGTCAGATGACATACACAACAGCATATGTTGTTCCGAAAGGGAAAGCTCGAAATCCTCCAAATCCCTTTCGGTATCCCGTCGGACCGGATGAAATTTTCGGACGTCCGTACCCGCTTCCACGGAGCGTCCCGACCCAGCATCGTCGGATAAAAAATATGCGACAGATTCAGTTGATGCTGGGATGCTGCGATAAACTGTGCTATTTAGGAAAGCACGTCCGTTCCCGAGGCCTGTGCAGTAGCGGTCTTACGATGCATTGCCGCCGGAAGCTCCGTGTACGTTGACTCTCGCACACTTCCTATGCGAACGTCCGGAGTCTGCAGGCCTCGTGTCCCTGGCTACCGGATGGTGTGACCTGGTCGCCGATGATTCTCTGACTGGCGAAGCTGACTGGATATCCATGGTCACGTAGCCAAGAGCGGTCGTGTGCGCAACTATGAGAATGAGGAAGCCTTATTGACAGTCTACTCCGGACTGACTATATGTCGGAGCGTCCCGAGCGACGGACGTATGCTCCGAATGCGAAACATTTTGTACCACAACATCTGGGGCCAGATGTTGTTGTACGAGAGAGGGGCCTCTCTCGCTCGCCGTCCGGATGGACCGGAACGAGCTATGAACCGGACTAAAAGGCTTCCTCCGTTCTCCCTCTGATCCGCCGTCACTGGGTGTGCATTAGGTTGATTTATAGTGCTCGCATCACCCCAAAATTCCTTCTAGACCGCAACGGACGAACCCGGCTGCCGAACCATTCGGTGAATGGACGCTACACCGGGCGAGCTAGCGGACGTCAAAGGCCGTCGAACCTACTAGGGTCCTCTTAGGCAATTGTTAATGCGAGTACACTGACCACATATAGAATGATTATAAAGTCAGAGGAAGACTTCCTCTTATTACAAATGATCAATATCCTTTCAATGTGAAAAGAAAACAAGTCCTGGTACTCGCACTAACCCCTGGCAATCAAAATACATAATAATAATATGATCCATTAATATAGAAAAAATAATTGAAATCAAAATATTTTGAAAAAATATTTTTTCAGAACAGCCCAAGTTTCTGAAAAGTAACGTTGAGCCCCAATGGATCCCAAGCCTAAGTGTGGACAAAAATTTTAAAAATATTTTAAACAATTTATTCAACACTTACGAACAATAATAATGTATCTAGTTATGATTAAAATAACATCAAGATATTATTTTCCAGAAATTCCCCCCTCACACAGAGGGCTGTTGTAAATGTAAACAATGAGTGCAAAAACACTAAAATAAGACTCCAGGCACCCAGGCC
The DNA here is from genome assembly GCA_031216915.1 of Pictodentalium vernedei. NCBI lineage: Eukaryota > Metazoa > Mollusca > Scaphopoda > Dentaliida > Dentaliidae > Pictodentalium > Pictodentalium vernedei. The sequence continues at coordinate 198,166 of JAUFNR010000045.1, read as the reverse complement.
CGAAATCAGTTACCAAAAATACACTATCTGATGCAAAACAGAGACTTCCAGGGAAGAAACTGCAGAACATCAGATGGTAGATGCAGAACACAACGCCTAACCACCCGTAGGTGAAGACGTAAACATGGGGAAAAGAACAGAATTCATTCTGTTATTCAGCTAAAACTCCCAAGAAAATTTAGTAATAATAATTACAAAAACTATGCCAAAAGCATGGGAGAATAGCAAGGGGGGACTTAAAGGACAGGGAGAGAGGAAAACACTTAAAAAACAGTGTAACTAAATAATCAGAATGACAACAAAATGGCTGCTGTCTCGAAAATAGGTAACTTAACATAATTTCATTAAAAAAATTTTAAGTTACAGCCCTGATAATATTCTGTCACACATTTTTTCCTCTCCTCCTTCTCTATCCTCCTTAGAATCACCATTTCACTAATATTTATGTGTCTGGCATCATTTAAACTGAGATTTACAAGCACAAAGATCAGTCAGATGTTAACTGATGAAGGGCCAAACTTAGAATGATTAATGGCGCCAATTTCGGAACGTCCTTGACACTGCGCATGCGCAGTAGAGGCGAAGTGTGGAGGGCCTTTCAGGACATGTTTTCTTTGGTTTTAGATGCAAATTTTGGGGATTGGGGGGCAAAATTTGTGTTTGGCCCTATATTTTAAGAGTTAGCACCAGCTATGTCTGGGTCATTGGTACAGTAATAAAATATCAAGGGGTACATGCTTTCCATGACTGTCACGAAACGTCTGCCTGTCAAGAGAGCTAATGTAAACACTGGGGACCATCTCAATACATTTCTCAATCATATCCACCAAAAATATCGCAAATATGTCAAAAGCAAACTTCACAATGATGTGTCAAATATTTGGTGCTTAGCAAACTTTGAGTAGTATATTTAATATTCTAAAACAGAGATTTTACAGAGCTTGTTCCAATGAGGGGGTACCTGATGTTGTTTTGCTGGAATTTTTTTAAATATATATATTTTTTCAACAGCTTAATTTGTAATTTACGCAGGCGGATGTGGCCAATTTGTTAGGTAAAGGGTTAGTTAGTTAGTTAGTCACTGTACCAAGCTAAGTGGATTATTGTCATGTGTCAATGACTGAATCTGGGAGTACATGTTCCACAGCCACAAACTTTGGGCAAATGAGATCTTTTAAGCATTGACAAAGAAATCTCTTAAATTATTTATTTATTTATTGGGGTTTAACAACACTTTTGACAGCCAGGAGAGAACCACTGAGCAACAGCAAACAACTGTCAGGCTCTCAACATACTAACTCCACACAAGCATGGTTAGCATTAGTTGATGACAAGTGCACCATCAACATGCAGTATGCCTTAGTACACAGCACCACCGTGCCATGTGGGCAATGGGGTTGAAGCGTCTTGCCAAAGGATACAACGTGTTTGGCGCCGGTGGGATTCGAACTGGGGACCTCTTGGCTTGCAGTCTACACCTCCACCTACTGAGCTACTGATAACTATTCATACTGTCCAATTCCATTGAATGCTACACTTTCTGATGTCACTAAAAAGTTTGTTCTAATCGCTTCAGTAATGGGAAGAAGACACACACACACAAAGGTTGAATACATGAAGGATAAAGGATGTAGAGAATTACATACCTGTATATGGCATAAGCCCTTCCAGTGTAGATTTAATATTGGGCAATTTCACCAGATCTTCTTCTGAATAATTTCTCAACATATTGCTGATCACAAACTGTGCAACATGGCAGTGTTTGCTATTGGTATTCCATTGTACAGAAAATCGCAGGACAGCATCTTAAATTAAAATATAATTCACAAATGAGACACAAAAATTAATTTTTTTGTACTAAAATGCATTTGGCACAATTATGACATAAGGCCTAAAAAGTTCAAAATCTGTTTCTCAGGCCCTCCTGCATGGTCCTTTGGGCTTCTGCATGCTCTCGTTTTATAACCAATGCAAACTTTAAAAAATTAAAATTAAATGGTTTATGTCTGATATTTTAACCAAATTAATAAAATTGATAAATTTGTCCCTTGAGTGCAACAAGGCTTTGCAATGCTTTAGCATTGCAAAGCCTTCTTGCACTCAAGGGACAAAATACACCACCACCCATGCACCACATTCACGCAGTCGTAAACAAAATAGCACAGGCATATGCACTGTGTGAATAATCTTTGCAAAAATATACACTGATATAAACATACATGTACACTGTGCACAGGGGGTCTGTTTCAGTAAAAGTCAGTATTTGGCCCCTTAAGGGTTAAATGCCACACAAAACAGCACACCTGGACAAGTCATGAGTAAGTAAGCCAGTTTTTACATAGCATGTTAACATCAACTAAAGACAAACTAGGATAGAACAACACTACAGGCAGAAAAAGAGGTCTCTATTACTTGTAGGGTGCAATGATCGACTGTCCAGTATGTTTTGGAATGAAATTTTTTTTTTATATATTTAATTAAAGGATAATGAGAAACAAGTACATATTTTTATCATGAGGCAGTAGAACATACCCAACTGATCTATTCTGAGCTTGGAAAGAGTCTCTTCTAATTGTTTACTACCATCAGCCTCTGACAGAACCTCTGAAAAGAATTTACATGTGTATAAAACATGCCAGTAAATGAGATAAGGTAATAAAATCTGCATATCAAGCAGTTAACTGTAAACAGTGTTCAAATATGTTAGTGTTCAAAACTGTATAACAAGTGATTGCTGATATAGAGGGAGGTTGTAAGTACATTGTAACCATATTTCTGCTAAGTATCACACAACAACATGTCTAAAATACAGTAAACAGCTGACGTCAGAAATCAGCATGAAGCTGAAGTGTTCACGCTGGACTGAAACTCTCTGGTGCCACATTTTGAGCTATTCTGGATATATTTGTGCCCAATTTATTTATTTATTTATTTATTGTTGTTTATGGTAACATTCTTCTGCACAATGGCTAATCATGACCACAACATGGAAATAAAGTCAAGGTCAGTCAATCATTTATACCCCATCTTGCCTATTTTAGAGGACTCGCACCCCAAGTATTAGTGCTGGGTCCTATTTTACCAGTGAAACAGAGCTTGTTTACCACAATAAACAAGCACTGCTTCACGTCCCGGGGTTCCCATGGGGGATATTTGTGCCCAACAAAGTGCTTTGGCGCCTAAATGCTAAATGGGATAGGATGGTGTACTTTGCTCTAATCAAATAAATTGATCAAGTTTTGCAAAATGAACTGGCAATTATTTCAAGAGTGAACGGACAATTGGTCACAAAAAAAATGAACACAAAAGTTCTAATGAAATCCTTGGTAGGTGAAAAAGGCCGGTCACCTAAGCTTTATCAATGCCACTGATTCAATTAACCCTTTACCCAACGTAATGGCCAAAACCGGTCAGCGCGATTCTCAAAAATTGCAAATTAATTTTCATTATTTTTTGTCTCAAAATCATAGGTTATGACCCCTCGTTCCAATGAGGGGTAATAACCTATGTTTTTGAGACAAAAAATGAAAAAAATTAGTTATTCAAGAATTTTTTTGGCAAGTGCCGTCTGCTTTTCGTGTTAGGTAGAGGGTTAATGGTTAAACTGAATGATGTTGGTACATACACCTGTTGTTGCACATAGATAACAGATTAATCAACTAATTACTGTTAATATACTGGGATTAGATGATCAAAAGTCTTTACAAAAGGCAGTATTTAATTTGATAAATACTTCATACCATCGCGAGTCACTTATGACGTTATAAAGCATTAACCAAATTACATGCAGCCTTTTGTACAGTTGATAACCTACAATGTTTTATTAGTTTGTCCAAAATGCATTTTTCCAAATCTTATTGACAAAAGAAGTATTAACTGGTATAGTGCTGGAAGCCCATATTTGGGCTCTATTCTGAAGTGCAGGTGCAACAACTCAAAGACTTCATACTCTCGGGATGTACTTCATATTATCTTTGAAGTGAAATTATTTCAACTGCATGGATTTGCTTTGTTGCAATTTATGGGAGAGTGCCTTTTGGCACTCTCCCATAAACTGCAACATGGTGAAGACTGGTGAATACATTTTGATGACCACAAATAATTTAACACTCTACCAGTTAACAGATATTTTTTTGTTTTTTCATCTTCGATCAGGCTCTTAACTGCCATAATAACTTTCTTTCACAACCTACAATGTTTTATTAGTTTGTCCAAAGCACAATTTTCAACACCTTATTGACCAAAGAAGTATTAACATATATTTTTTTTGTGTGTTTCATCTTCAATGGTACTCTTCACTGTTGCAGTAACATTCTTTCACAAGTGAAAGAAACTTTCTGGTGCCAAAAGTTTAGCCAACAAAGATGTTTTGGTACCAAATGAAAATTTTTAGTGCATTTGGGTAAATTGGCACCTTAAAGAGTGAACACTGATGTTGAAACACTAAGCTGGTTTCGGAAGTAGAATTGTATTAATCTTCTTTTGTTTTTGAAGTTATTTATTTCATTAAGTGTTTACACAAGTAGCAAAAGACATTTGTGGCAATCTTATTCCTGAGAAGGGTCATATGCTATATGTTCTGCACAAAAATTGAAAGAATTACAAAATTTGTGATAACAGAATCTCAAATTCATCACAAGTTGATATATTTTTTAACTTTGTCCACTAAAATCAATCGACTTACTTTGTTCAGAAATTTCATACCAAATTGTGACTCATTAGAGATCATGTATTTGACACATGTCTTAGGCACTTGCAAAGTGGACTTTTTCCATTCGAACTGAATACAAAGCAAATTGAAAATGTGTTATAGGTTTGATTTTGAACTGTATTCAAAATTAAACTGACATTCAGTCAGTTTATGTGGTCAGAGATTTTCGTATGCAGCAGTAATGATTCAAAATAACTGTACAATGGGGAAGATAGGTTTTCTGACACAAATAACATAGTAAGTTCCTATGGCTCCAGATGGAAGGGGAAGTGATTGGTAGTTACATGATTATATGGAATACATTGCGCAAACAAAATTGTGGCCAATACTGTCAATAATATGCAAACACATGTTTGTTTCAGGAAACAATTTTAATGAATGTCAATACAATGTCACAAAGTAGCAAATAAGCAAAAATCACAGCCACACACCCCACGTCAGAACAGTCTGATGAATGCAATATTATTCACTTAAACAAGTTTAAAAAACAAATCTCAAACTGTCCTGCATCTTTCAGAAAGTCCTGTGTAGATCACAGTTGCCAAATCTCTCATGTTCATGCCTTTTCAAGTTCACATTGTTGAGTACTCTGTACAACTGATACACATGCAAATATCCTGACTTACCATCTGCTCGAGTGCCCCAAATGATTTTATTTGTCCTTTTAAAATCATAGCCACCCAACAGCTCTGACTGACCTGTTAATCATAATATTTTTGATATTAACATAATTGGGGAGAAGTAATAACCACATATAATGAACTATGTGAAAAGGGCAGTCAGGTATTCAAAAATGTTTATGAAATCCAATTGGACCAATGATTCAAATGCAAACTGAATTCGAAGATTTGCAGGGCCCTAATATGTTTTAGTTTGCTTGTTACTCACCTTTCATGATCTTGAGTACTCTGAATGGCTGCTCCAAGGTGATTGCTAAACCAATTGCCTTAAGATATTTCTTGTGATGGAGTAGGTTGGATAACTCTTGTTCCCTAAAGAAAATTAAGACAAATGTTCAATCACTGTACAAGATTTTGTCTACATTATTTTACCAAAGACCATTTGATTAGCCCAAATTTTCAAAGGTTTATTCCTGAAGTTCCTATAAGATGAATGAGTACAAAATGAATTTAAAATAATTCAAAGTATCCAATACATTTTGCATTTCTTATCCTTCATAGCCACTTTGCCAGTGAGAAATTGTCAGTTAAAAAGAGTATTCAATTGGCAAGAATTTTGTCATTTTCCCGTATTCAAGTGATATAGTAAACATTTATTCTATTGTATATTACTTAATAGAGCCCATGAATACTGCTGAAATGAATTTCTTCTGATTGCCCGATAATATTTTAGTTTTCAAGGGATTTCAATACTGAAGGACCTTGCTGCTCCTTGGCAAGAAGTTTCTCAATTCAAGGATTTTCAAAGAATTCCGAGAGGAAAGGGAACCCTGGCATCCCATGCAAGTAATTTTTTGAAAATTTGAGGTTATCTCCTGTATTTTATGATAAACAGCCCCCCACCCCCCACCACACACACATCCAAGGTGCCTAAAAGTTCAAAAATTTATAGTAATTTATATATTTTTTATACTTACCAATAACCCAGACTTAGCTGGTGCTAACTCCTTAAAATCAAGGGCCAGACACAAATTTTGCCCCCCAATCCCCAAAATTTGCATCAAAAACCGAAATTTAATGTCCTATGTGGTCCTCCATACCTTTTGTCCACTGCCCATGCGCAGTGTCAAGGAGATCTCGAAATTGGCTCCAATTGTCATTCTTGCAACCAGTGCCTGGTAAGCGTTATGTAATCAGTGGGGAGGTAAGAGTTCCCAACTCATGGGAGGGCCATCCCCGTCTGGGTCATTGGTAAGTATAAAAAAATATATAAATTACTATAAATTTTTTAACATTTTTATACTGTACCAATGACCCAGACTTAGCTGAATAGAAAAAGGCTGGAGGGCCTAGGACATAAAGGAAAATCCAATAGGCTCAATTACATGTAAACAGAATTATCCCCTCAAGGAGAAGAGGTCTTACATGTATCTTTCTTATTTGCATCAAACAAGAAAGATACAATACCCAACTGTAATTGAGCACAATAACATCAATGATCTCTATTAACATCCAGTATAACCCATTATACTAATATTTTAAAAGGAAAGCCAATAAATAAAGTCCAAAGAAATGAGACTCTTTATACTCATTAAAAGTGTCCGAGGATTGTATATTAACGCCCGTATGACACGTGACATATACAATTGCTTCACACCGAGCTACACTTTAAAAATATTACATGAATGAGTTAAACATTAGCTTTACACTTTAAAACCATCCCGGTACCGACTCGGAATTACTGACTCCAGAGGAAGTATTCCCTTGCTTTTCACTATAAAGCAGGTGACCTAAGAGAACACCCCCTCCCCTTCCCCTTGCCCTGGGTCAAATACCCCAGAGCGAAGAGGGCAGCAGGACAGAGTCGCTGCCGGAACAGGAAGCCTGCATAACTATAGTTGCAACTGTTTAATGGACAACATTCTGAGCAACAGATAAACAATGCAGGTCTCCAGAAATGGACTCAATATTTCTAAGATAAAAAATGGTGAATGTTGAAGGCAGAGACCAATATGCAGCCTTCATCAAATCGGTAATAGCAACACTATTAGCATAACACCAAGATGTAGACAGCGCTCTTACTTCATGCGCTGAGATCTTAAGCACAGACTGCTGAGTTGAAGATAATTTTTCATAAGCAGTACGGATAGTTAAGTGAATCCACCTTGCAATAGAATGGACCGTAATGTCCCTTTTATTAGGCAGCAGAGACAGAAAGAAACGTTTACGTCCCTTTCTGATAAACTCAGATCTGCGTTTGTAAATGCGCATAGCTCTAACAGGACAGAGTAAAGGCCTACGCCCATCTGAAGACGGAAGGGCCTTAAAAACAATAGGTTCCGAATACTGATTAGGAGCCTGATTCTTAGCCAAAAATCCAACATTAGTAGTCAAGGTAATAGTATTACCTATACTACGATAGTGAGAATCATCAACAGATAGCGCATGAAGCTCAATAACTCTTCTAGCCGAAGAGAAGGCTAAGAGAAAAGCTGTCTTATAAGATAAGAATTTGAAGTCCACCGTGTCAAGAGGCTCAAATGGCGCTTCTTTTAGCTTAAGAAGAATCCAAGCTAAATTCCACTTAGGAATTAATCTAAGGGTTCTAGGTCTATTTATCGAAAAGTTTTTCACTAACTTAGATAAAGAGACATTAGATCCAATCTGTAAGCTACAATGATGTGCATAGGTATCAGATAGTGTAGACCTATAACCCTTAATGGTAACAGGCTGCTGTTTGATCTCATCAAACAGGTAGACTAGAAAATTAGCAATGTCTGGAATGGAGGGATCATAAATATCAACAGAATGATCCCTACACCACTGACAGAAAACCTTCCACTTAGCAGCATAATTTAGCAAAGAGGAGGTCCTCCTACAGTTAGAAATCGCGACCACTGCTCGTCCTGTAAATTGCTTGCCATGAAAGAAGGACCGCACAACGGAAATCTAAATTTTATAGTAAATTTCCTTTCTTACTATACCTACCACAATTGTTTACTTCAGGCTTGCACTACAGTGGAAGTCCCTAACTCGGATAAAATAATCTCTATTTTTGTCTTTCCCAAGCAATTTGGGAAAGAAAAGTGGTGCAAAAGCACCAAGAAAAAATAAGCCAAAACTGGGTCGAGTGCAGACCCAGTACGGGACGCTCTCTCCCAAGTACAACTCCACGACTACCGTTGCCAGTGCGCATATACCGTCTCTAAAGACTCATTCTTTTTTGAATCCGTCAACGTTAGAGTTATGTGATCAGCGGGGAGGAAAGATTCTTTACCCGTAGAGAAGACGGGAGGGCCTCCATGTAAACAATTGTGGTAGGTATAATAAGAAAGGAAATTTACTATAAAATTTAGATTTCTTATCAACCTACTCACAATTGTTTACTTCAGGCTGAATAGACAATAGGCTGGAGGGAATCGCATAACCAACCCACACATAACCCCAGTGCACTGGAACCGTGAAGCAGAAGGAAGAGGTCCCGAGGCTTATCAACCATAACATCGCAATCATTGGTAAAGGACAATGAAAGGAGACATATGGGCCTGTGTGACACACAGACAGAAAAAGGGCAGTAACAGCACAAGACTGAAACTGACCTTCAAGAAGCCTAATGGCTATGGCAGACAACAGCCTGAGCAGAAGAAAGAGGACCCAGGGCAAAAAGGTCCTCCGACCTCCTGCAAATGGCGCAGATAAAAGGTGGAGAAAGTAGAAGCATTTCTCCAGTAGGCTGCCTGCATAACATCCGACAACTTGACGGAGTTAGAATAAGCCCAAGAGGTGGATAGTGCCCGCACCTCGTGGGCAGAAATACGATTGGTAATACAATCGCCAGCTGCTCAACGACCATAAGCCGTACGAATAGCAAGACAAATCCATCGAGAAATGGATTGAGAAGAGATCTTCTGTCGACCTGGAATAAGAGACAGAAAAAAAACGTTTCCTGCCTTTCCGTATGAAACGTGTCCGATCGAGATAAATGCGAATAGCACGGACTGGACAGAGCAAAGGGCGATTACCCTGAACAGAAGGAAGAGCCCTGATACAGATAGGAGGAGGAGTAGTTAGTATCTGGTAACTGATTCTTGGCCAAAAAAGAGCAATCAGTGGTAAAAGTAACACTGTTGGGAGAGCTCCTAAAAAAGGCCGGGTCAACCGAGAGGGCGTGAAGCTCACTAAACCGTCTGGCCGAAGCAAATTCAATCAGAAAAGCCATCTTATATGTGAGAAAATGCATATCCACCTGGGATAAAGGTTCGAACGGCGCCCCCCCCCCCCCCCCCCCAAGCAAAGCAGCACCCACGAAAGATTCCATCGTGGAGTAAGCTGCAAAGACCGAGGCCTTTTCTAAGAAAAGTGCCAAACAAGCTTGGAGAGGTAAGGATTAGTGCCGATACAACTCTTCCCCACATAAGAAAAAGTCTCTGAAAGCATGGACCTGTAACCCTTGATGGTAACAGGCTGGAGACCCCGAGAATCAAACAGATATACCAGAAACTCCGCAATCTGTGAAATCGAAGGATTGGCATAATCAACAGAGTGATCAGCACACCATCGACAGAAGACCTTCCATTTAGCTGCATAAGCTAAACCAGTGGAGTGCCTCCTTGAAGAAGAAATGCACTCCACTGCTCGTCTCGAAAAACCTCTATGGAGGAGACAGGACCTGACAAAAGATATGCGTGAAGGCACAATGAAGTCGGGTCGACGTGAAACCTCCTCGGGCGACCTTGACAAAGAAGGTTGCGACGTAGCGGGAGACGTGCCGGAACCGCCGCCATCAGCGAGCGGAGCTGATTGATCCACACCCACTGAGGCGACAGGGGAGCGATCAGAATGATTCGACAACTGCAGGTTCGAATTTTGGCTAGAACCTGAGGAAGAATCGGAACCGGCGGGAAGGCGTAGCCGACTAGACCATTCCAATCGAGTGACAGAGCGTCCACGGCAAAAGCCAGAGGATCTGGACACGGGGACACGAAAGTGTCCACCTGATGGTTTCAACAAGTCGCAAAGAGGTCAATGTGGGGACGTCCCCCGAGATCGCAAAGTGACTGGAACACTGCCCTGTGGAGCATCCACTCTGTGGAAATAAGCCTGCCCTGTCGAGGACAGGGAGTCGGCTAGGACGTTCAGACGATCGGGAATGTGACGAACAACCACTCCGGCGTGAACATCCTGAGCGAGCAGTAGAAAATCCCCAGCTAATTCGTACATTGGAACCGAGTGCGTGCCGCCCTGGTTCCGAATGTAAGCAACCACTGTCGAATTGTCGGATAGCAGAAGGACCTGGCGATTCGACAGGTGAGGGATCCACTGCCTGAAACTCAGAAGAAGAGCAAGAAGCTCCTTCTGGTTGAGGTGTAGAGCTGCTTGATCCTGTTCCCACATCCTGTGTAGGGAAAGACCGAGAGGATCCAATGTCGCACCCCATCCGAGATCGCTGGCATCTGCCGTCAGAAAGCGATCGGACGTGGGTAAGTCCAATGGAACAACCTGCGTAATCCACTGAACATCTGTCCAGGGAAGAAGGTGAGGATACAGAGATTCCGGAAACGGAAGCACCTGATCCAGAGAATCTACATTCGGCCTCCAACGACTGAGCAGAAAGTGTTAGAGAGGTCTGACACGCAGCCGACCTAGAGGAATGAGATCCGTCACCGAACCGCAGAGACCGATCAGCCGGAGAAAACTCCGAGCGATCGCGGACGTGGACTGGGACAGAGTCAGAGCAAAAGCTGAGAGAATCACAGCCTTGGCCTGGGGAACCGCTACCAAATTGAATTGGGTTTGGAAAGACATCCCCAGATGACAAAACGACTGAGAAGGGACCAGGTCTGACTTCTCCTCATTGACTCTGAATCCTAGCGACGTGAGCAAGCTCAACAGAGTGGCGACATCCGACTCCAGTAAGGCAGCATTGGAATGCCTCTGGCGGATATCGTCCAGATATGCCGATGTAGTCACCCTGGACTGTGTGCGATGGAACACTATCACATGCGACATCAGTCTGGTGAAGGCCCAAGGAGCCAGGCTGAGGCTGAAAGGCATGGCCTTGAACTGGTAAACTCGCCCCAGAAAAGCAAACCTGAGATACTTCCGTGACGCCCGATGCATCGGAACGTGGAAGTAAGCGTCTCGCAGGTCGATGCTGGCAGCGAAATCTCCCTGGTGAATTGATTGGCGGACCGACCTGAAAGTCTCCATTCTGAACTTGGGAGCAATGATAGACTGGTTCAGGATACTCAGATCGATAACCGGTCGGAGTCGACCGTCCTTCTTCAGCACCAAAAACAGGCGGGAATAGAAACCCACTGACTGAATGTTCTTGACGACCTCGATCGCCCCTTTTGCCAGGAGATTGCCAATCTCCGTGGACAAAAGTTCCCGACGTAAAACGTCTGAAGGAACTGTGGTTGGAAGAGGCACCCTTGACAGAGTGGGGTGCCGTCAGAAAGATATTCGCAGCCCGGACCGAACAACATCTAACACCCACGGATCGGATGTGATGGTGGCCCAAAGGTCTGCGAACTCTGCTATCCTTCCTCCAACCTGGGACTAGTCGAGGTGAGAACCTTCATTTCGAGCTCCGACGAGGCCCGCGAGAGGAGAAACCACCTCCTCTACTAAATGAAGAATCCTGAAACTTCCCTCGATTCTGCCGACCTTTACCTTTACCCCTTGAGTAAGAAGTAGAGGCGGCGGCAGAAGGACCAGCCTTTTGCTTCACAGAGGAAGCAGAAGGGTACTTGTTAGGCTTGGAATGGTCCTTTCCTCCCCTAGAAGGCTGATCAAGCTGACGAAACAGCAGCTGATCTTTGGAATGACGTAGGACGTCATCCCGGACCGTCGACACGGAACCATGGAAAAGTTGCGGACCTGCCAAAGAAGAAGATTGAAGAGCAGCAGGCTGCTCCTCGGGAAGGAATCGTCCTGTGTCCAGCACAGCGTCCCTTCGAACTAATTCCAGATTAGATTACAGACATGCGTGTGAGTAAGATGCATAAGCGCCTTGGACAGCACACGCAAAGGCACCTGTACCTCGTCAAACTTATCTGGAGGCAGATAAGCAGCCAAAGCTGAGACGATGTGATCTGAGAGAGAAAGCATGCCAAGCATCTCTCTAGATAAGCCCAACGTGGATTCCAGAGTCGTCATTGGAATGACGGCAGACTTGGGCTTGGAAAGCCCAAGGGAAGTGGAGTCCTGATCCAGAACCGTCAAAGTCTGGCAGACCGACGGATTGGTGGAATCGTAGGAACGATAATGCACAGGAGGCAAAAAGGTGTCAACCCTGGTGAAGAACGAAGTCTTCAGAGCCTTGGAATTCAGCTTGGAGTCCAATGCTGAAAAAGCTCCAACCGACTGGCACTGTCAAAGGCACCCAGAAGCAGGTTGCTCCATAGGCTGTAGGCGAGCGACCGATGATCGCGGCCAGGCTGACACTGTCGGCTGGTTAGTAGGTTTGAGATCAGGCAGAAACCCAAACACAAAGTCAAGAGCTGCCCCCAAGTCCAAACACTGCTGGCCCTCGACACCAAGCATGTCAGACTCCTCCCCAGAGTCGGAAGACACATAGCCCATCGTGGGCAAACCAGCCGACGCCTCCCATGGTGTCGGGACACCAGGGGAATTAGAAACCGGCCTGTTTCCAATCCCGGGAGGCGGCGCCATAGGAGGCGCCTGGAAACCACTCATTACCTCGCTGGAAGCAACAGGAAGGCTCTTAGATAGAACCTGAGTGAGTAAGTAGAGGGCCTCCCTAAGCTCACTGTCCGTACCGGCCGGTTCAACAGGGGAGCGAACCGGCAAAGTGGCTTCACCTCTGACCCTCTTAACCAGCGAAGGGTCACGATCCTCCAAAACACCCGATGCGGGTCGACGGGCGGCAGCCGAAACATCTGAAGGCAGACGTGTATAGGGGTACGAGGCACCCCGAGGATCAATATGGCGAGAACTCATGAGAGTCACTGAGGACCTCTGTGGGGCAGAAGGTCCAGGCTGCACAAAAGGCATTGGTCCCCCAAAACTGGTCGTGAGGCCAGAATGTGTGGATGGAAATGCCATGGAGTTCATAGTGTCTCCACTAAGAACATCCGAATCCAAAGACACAACTGTGGTGCTCGATGGCGAAGAGACCACAGAGATGGGTTCGGCCGGCAGCCCCTTCCAACTTCGCCGAGTTGAAGTCAGGGAAGACTGAGGCCGATATCCCACATCTACAGTACCAGACATTCCTGCAGTCCCCTACAGCGAAAAGCCGAGGCTGGCTGAAACTGACGACGAAGCAGACGGACCAGCAGTAGTAGTAGATACGTCGGGAGTCATTGAGGCTCGGCTCCAAAGGAGGAGTCACAACCCTAGTGACAGCCTCAGATGTCGACTGGGGGGGACCGTAGTCCCGGAACCAGGCACCTCTTCACCAGAACACTCAACGGCTCCCGTAGTATCCACTACAGAAAAAGACTGCACATCCCCCATGGAGAAGGAATAACTCTCACCAGACAAGGTCGGCTCGGGAGCCCCGAATGACCACGTTCTCCTTTCCCGCGGGAGCGGGAGGCACGGCCACGAGAACGAACGACACGGTTAACTGACGCCCAGAAAGTGGATGACCATGATCCACAGACACCACATGGCCGCTCGGCCGAACACCCATTACAGGAGGAACAAGACGAATGTAAATCGTCCACATGCTTTGGCAGCAGACATTGCCCACAAGGAATTGTCCTGGGCATGATAGAGGTGAGAGGAGCAGAGAAGGTGAAATCAGAAAACAGAAGAACACCCCCAAAGAAGAGAGAAAGGTGACAGAAACAAAGACCCCAGACGGTCGACCAGGAACCACACAACAGGATGACTACTCTCAAAAGAAAGAAGAAAAACTGTAGGAGTGGTACCCCGCTGACACCTAACTCTAACACAATTAGAAAATTTAGCAAATAAAGCATTAACAATAATTGTGAAAAATAATAAGTCCGAACCGCATGGCACACGAAATTCGCGCGCGACTCGAGAGAGAACAATTAAATATACATTATGGATATATAATATTAAAGAGAATATAAAAAACACTGTTCTTGAGAATACAAAGGATACACTGATGCACTATGAATCAGGAAGCATCAAACACTGATAAGCGTGCAAAAACATCTCGACACGAAGCGGATGATAAAAAGAATGAGTCTTTAGAGACGGTATATGCGCACTGGCAACGGTAGTCGTGGAGTTGTACTTGGGAGAGAGCGTACCATACTGGGTCTGCGCCGGTTGTACTCGACCCAGTTTTGGCTTATTTTTTCTTGGTGCTTTTGCACCACTTTTCTTTCCCAAATTGCTTGGGAAAGACAAAAATAGAGAGTATTTTATCCGAGTTAGGGACTTCCACTGTAGTGCAAGCCTGAAGTAAACAATTGTGAGTAGGTTGATAAGAAATACGTGAAGGTTGAGACCTTGCGGGTTGTGATGCAGTGTGCGCGATTTCCCCTGTGAAAGAAGATCCTCTTGTGGAGGAAGCTTCCGCAGCATGTCCCACAGCAGACACCTGAGTAGATTTATCCATGGTCTCTGGGGTGACAGAGATGCTACCAACAGAATCTTGCAGTGAGATTGCTTTATCTTGAGCAATATCTGCTGAATCAATGGCGCTGGAGGATACGCATATCCTATCATTCCGTCCCAAGAGATCGAGAGAGCATCTACTGCAAACGCTCAAGGATCTGGACACGGCGACACATACGTCTGCAACTGATTGTTGAGATGCATCGCAAATAAGTCTATCATCGGACACTCCCATTGGTAGCAAATCTGATCGAATACTCATTTGTTGAGAGTCCATTCTGATGGCAACATGCGACCCCTCCGAGAAAGGGAGTCTGCCAAAACGTTCAGATGACCCGGAATATGACGGACCGATAAAAGAACTTGATGCTCTAGGACAAACAGAAGGATTCTTTCCGTTAAGTTGAATAACGGAATGGAATGAGTGCCTCCCTGGTTCCGAATATATGATACTACCGTTGAATTGTCGGACAGAATTTGCACATGGGCATTCCGAATTATGTTCATCCAATGACGTAGCGCAAGCCAAATTGACATCATTTCTTTGATGTTTATAATATGCTTGTTTAGGAACTGTGGATCCCAAAGACCCTGGCACTTCGAATCCGTTGGGCTCAAAGTTGCGCCCCAACCTGTTTGACTGGCATCCGTCATAATCGTAAAACTCGGATCCGGCGATTGCAGTGAAACTCCCTGAGTTAACCACTGAATATCTGCCCAAGTTTGACTTGATTCTACAAGACGATGTCCGTATCGAGCGAATGAATCTTGACACTCCAATTCTGAGTCAGAAAGATTTGGAGTGGCCAAGCACGTAGTCGCCCCATCGGAATAAGATCTGCAGTGGCTCCGCACAAACCTATCAGTCGCATGAATTCTCTCGCTGTGACTTTGTCAGAGTGAAGACAAAAGCGAGCGTAACAACTGATTAATTTTGCTCTGGTTAATGGCAGACGAACGAGATGGTTGTGCGTCTCGAAGCTCTTCCCAGGTGGGTGAATGACTTGGACGGCACCAGATCCAACTTCTTCTCATTTATTATAAACCTGTGACATCGGAGCATTGAACCAGATTCTGCAAATCGTTCTGAAGCATTAACTCATTGCTGAACCGCTGAAGAATGACATCCAGGTAGGCCGACGTTACCACAGACGAATGAGCTCGGAAATGAGTCATTACCGAGTTCATTATTTGAGTGAAAGCCCAGGGCGCTAGGTTCAGACCGAAGCACATCGCTCGGAACTGATAAACGACTCCTAGGACAGCAAAGCGGAGGTACTTTCTGAACGCCGGATGTACCATGACGTGAAAGTACGCATCCTTGAGATCTATGCTCGCAGCATAGTCGTTCACTTGAATGCTCGCTCTGACCGATCGAATGGTCTCCATATAAAATTTTGGAGCCATGATCAGCTTGTTTATCCAGCTCAGATCTATAACTGGACAAAACGAGCCGTCTGGTTTTGGGACCAGAAGCAGATGGCTGTAGAAACCTGGAGATTCCTGGTTTTCTACGACCTCGCGTTCTTCTCCAGAAGAGATTGGACTTCTAATAGAAGTGAAATTCTCTTCTGAGGATTTGACGGAAGCTGAGTCCATCTTGGACTTCAAGTTTACGGAGGCTTTCTTTTGAAGGACAGTTTTAGTCCTTCTGAAATCACCCCTCGAACCCAAGGGTCGTCCATAATCAACAACTAATTGGTTAAGCAACTTGATAACCTTCCGCCCACTGGAACACGATAGAGGTTTGCACCATCACTTTCTGGACTTGCGAGGCTTGCGGGAGGAGAAACCACGTCCTCCACGACCCTCACCTCGCCCATCGACGTAGGGGCACCTGACCGGTTGTCTCGGCCAGTATTACAGCCCCTACCTGAGTCGCTACCTTGACGGTCTCTGGAGTAAGACCTAGAGGCTTGCTTAGATCCTCTATAGGAACTTCCCTTGGACGTATTCATCCCAGAAGTGCCTGTCTTACTCTTCTCCGCTGAATCCAACTTTTTAGCAGCGGACTTGAACAGCAGAGAGTCTGAAGCTTTCTTTGTAATTTGATCATAGATCAAGGAAAGCTAGCCGTCGAAGAGAAGCTAGACGCAGAGGAACTCTCGGAATGCCATGTCCTGCCGTTTCAAATCTATTCCTTGAATTGATGAAAGGCAGCTGTATAGCATTTGCCGTTAAGAAACCGGACATGCCCGCCTTGGTGGCAAGTTTGAAAATAGCGTCATTCAAAAGATCAAATGTCCGTGAGACATTTCTGGACTGGGTCAGAAACTCAGGGACAGTGTCCCTAATCCGGCCAAAAATCCGTATCCAGTGACACTATGAGTCTCTTATCCAGCAGCATTTTGGTCCGGAGGAACGACATCAGGAAGGTATTGCCGGATGAAATCGACGGCTACCTTATGTTGCTCTGAAAGGGAAAATTCCAACTCCTCTGAATCCCTTTCTCCATCCGGCTGGACCACTTGAGAATCTCGGTTGTCCCTTGCTGACTCTGCAGCAGAACGAACCGACCCAGCTTCCTCAGACAATTCCTGATCGGAAAAGGTTTCTGACGGCTGCTGGGATGCTGCGATAAGATGAGCTATCTGCGATAGCAAGTCCATTACGGAGGCCTGTGGAGCCGCGGTCTTACGGGATTTACCTGCTGGAAGCTCCTGGGATGCTGAATCTCGCATACTTCTCTTATATGCTCGTCCCGATTGTACAGGCCTCGTATCCCTGGATACCAGATGGCGTGACCTGGTCAATGTGGAATCCCTGGTCGGCGAAGCTGGCTGGATATAAGCGGTCACATAGCCAATGTGCGGTCGTGTGTGCTGCCATGAGGATGAGGAAGCCGATAGACTAGTCGCTGCGGACTGTCTATGTAACGGAGCGTCCCGAGCAAATGGAGTGGACATATGCTCCGCTTGATTATCGTCACGCACAACAACATCTGGTCCCAGGGGAGGAGGGGGCTCTCTCGCTCGTGGTCCGGGTGGACCAGGCCGAGCTAGGTACCGAACTGACAGGCTTCCTCCCTACTATCCTCGGTTCCATCGTTGCTGGGTGTGCACGTTCGATGTTTATAGTGCTCGCATCACCCAAACTGCTTCCCTGGACCACAATGGACGAACCCAGCTACCGAGACATTCGATGAATGGTCGCTAAACCGGGCGAGCTAGTGGACAACAATGCCGTCGACCCTACTAGGGGCCTCTTAGGCAGTTGTTGTATCTCCATGAGCACTTTTGCCGCTAGCTCTTCATTGAATGCAACGACGGAGGCACACTTGTTGAAGACATCACGGAAACATAACCCTGTTCTTGTTCCTCTGAAAAAGAGACTGATAAACTAGAGTCACCTTGCGGAGATAGGACCAGCATGGACCCCTCACCGCTAACGAGAAACCATGACACACGTCTCCAATGTTTGTCACCCCAATTGGCACACACTGAGCAAGAATTAGTGTGAGTACATAGACTACAAGAGACACAATAAACATGAGAATCAGAGGAAGATTTCCTCGCATTACAATTTGAACAATATTCTTTCATCGTGAAAAAATATAAACAGTAGTAGTACTCGCACTAACCCTTGAAACAAAGATACATAATAATAATATAATCCATTATAACATTTCGGAAAAATAATTTCAAAAACAAAAATTTGGGGAAGAATTTTCAGAAAAGCCCAAAGGGAACAGTGAGCCCAAATGGATCCCAAAAAAGCCTAAGTGTGGACAAAAATTTTAAAACATTTTTAAAAATTAATGTATCTGGCTATGAGCAGAACTAAACAGAAGACAAGTAATCACTATCAGAAGTAACCGTTGTCAACATAAACAAAAGTGTACAAAAACTGGAAACATGACTCCAGGCACTGTAAACATGGTCCAAAATCAGTCACCAATTTAAACACTATCCGATGTAAAACAGAGACTTCCCGAGAAGAATGGTCCAAAATCAGTCACCAATTTAAACACTATCCGATGTAAAACAGAGACTTCCAGAGAAGAAACTGCAGTACATCGGATGGTAGATGCAGATCACAACGCCTAAACACCCAAGGGTGAGGACGTAAACATGGGGAAAAACAGAAAATACATTCTGTTACCAAGCCAAAACTCCCAAGCATGACAGAATGGCAAGGGGGCAGTATAGGAAAGGGAGAGAGGAAACACTGAACAAACAATGGTACATTCATAGCAAGAATGACAACATCAGGGCCATGCTTCGAAAATAGGCAACATGAAATAATTTCGTAAAAAAAAATTATAGCCCTGATCATATTCTGCCACTGTTTTATCCTCTCATCCTTCTATTTCCTTCACAGATCCACCATTTCATCCATAATTATGTGTCTGGCGTCATTTAAACAGAGGTTTACAGCACAGATATCAGTGAGGTGTTACTAAATTTAGGGCCAAACAAAGAATGACAATTGGCAAAATTTGTGTTTGGCCCTTGATTTTAAGGAGTTAGCACCAGCTAAGTCTGGGTCATTGGTACAGTATAAAAATATGCAGGAAATAGGACTTGATTTAAAATTTTACTGGGAGATGGGTGGAGTGGCATGTATGTCACCAGGATATTTATACAATAGAAAATAAATGGAAATGGACATTGATACCTCATAAAGTTTCAGTTTATTTCAGGAATTGAATGTTTAATCTGAAAACCGAAATGATGCGCAATGACAGCACAGGGAGCTGAATGAGAATTCAGATGCAATGCTTGAAAATAAATTATGTGAAACAAAGTAAATTGATTAGGTCAGTCTCACAGAAAAGTGGTATCCCCTTTTCTACCTAAAATACACCCCCCCCCCACCCCACACACACACACCTCTAAGACCACACAAAATAAATTAATTGATTCTCAGTAGAATTTTTTTTTAAATCATTTAACATTAAAAATAAAGCTGTTTTGCATCTCCAGTTATGCTCTTCAGATTTCAGCTTCATACATCAATCACAAAATGATACAGGGTCTCCCGATTTTGTTGTAATATTGGAAGAAAGTGCAAGGCAATAAAAACACTGATTAAAGGAGGTTCAATTTCAGTGTGGGGGGGAGGGGGACCAAAACATTTTTTCCCCGAACTAATGAACCCAAATTTTTTATAATAAACTTGGAAATATGATAAATTTAAAGTTTCAATTTGACAACCTAGAGGAGGAATGTAACTTACTGTAAAATAAGATTATCTTTCTTTGTTTTGGCTTCCTGTATTTCCAACTCAGTTGTATCCTGTAAAACATAATTATACAAATCAATACCCAAGTTTTAATTACTAATAATTTAGGGAGGGTCACAGGGTTCATTGTCTTAAATCTTTACCTAACGAATGGCCATATTCGCCTGTGTAATTAACAAATTAAGCAGTTGAAAGAAAAGTTAAAAAATTTATAGTAATTTATATATTTTTTATACTTACCAATGACCCAGACATAGCTGGTGCTAACTCTTAAAATATAGGGCCAAACACAAATTTTGCCCCCCAATCCCCAAAATTTGCATCTAAAACCAAAGAAAACATGTCCTGAATGGCCCTCCACACTTCACCTCTACTGCGCATGCGCAGTGTCAAGGACGTTCCGAAATTGGCGCCATTATTCATTCTTATAACCAGTGCCTGGTAAGCGCTATGTACTCAGCGGGGAGGTATGAGTTCCCAACTCCTGGGAGGGCCATCCCCGTCTGGGTCATTGGTAAGTATAAAAAGTTAAAAAATTTATAGTAATTTATATATTTTTTATACTTACCAATGACCCAGACATAGCTGGTGCTAACTCTTAAAATATAGGACCAAACACAAATTTTGCCCCCCAATCCCCAAAATTTGCATCTAAAACCAAAGAAAACATGTCCTGAATGGCCCTCCACACTTCACCTCTACTGCGCATGCGCAGTGTCAAGGACGTTCCGAAATTGGCGCCATTATTCATTCTTATAACCAGTGCCTGGTAAGCGCTATGTACTCAGCGGGGAGGTATGAGTTTCCAACTCCTGGGAGGGCCATCCCCGTCTGGGTCATTGTTAAGTATAAAAAATATGTAAATTACTATAAATTTTTTAACATTTTTATACTGCACCAATGACCCAGACATAGCTGAATAGTAAAAAGGCTGGAGGGCCTAGGACATAGAGCAAGTTGGAATACGCTCAATTATATAAAATAGAGTCATCCCCTCTAGGGAAAAAGAAATATTAGGCCTTACATGTATCTTTCTTATTTATGTTAAATTAGAAAGATACAACACCTTGCAAAATTGAGCATCATACATCCATGTACTCTATTAATATCTAGTATAATCTTTATACTAATAATTTTTAAAGTAAGCCAATTAATAAAGTAAGTCTAGAGAATAGAGACTCTTTATACTCCTAAAAATTGTCTGAGGATTGTATAATAACGTCCGTTTGACACGTGCTATATTCAAAAGCTAAACTTTAAAAACTAAGACCTGAATGAATTTTTAAAACATAAACTTCTCACTAAAAAAACCATCCCAGTAACAACTTAGAATTACTAACTCCGGAGGAGGAATCCCCTTGTTTTCATAGTAAAACAGGTGACCCAAGGGAACACCCTCCCCCCCCCCCCCCCCTTTTCTTGCCCTGGGTCAAATAGCCCAGAGCAAAGAGGGCAGCAGAACGGAGTCACTGCCGAAACAGACAGCCTACCTAGCTATAGTAGCAACTGTTAAGTGAATGACATTCTGAGCAGTAGATAATAGACCTAACAAAAGAGGCCTCCAGAAATAGACTCGATATTTCTGTGATAAAAAATTCATGAATGTGGATGGCTGAGCGCAATGAGCAGCCTTCAAAAATCTATAATAACGACACTATTAATGTAAGCCCAAGATGTAGAAAGAACTCTTACTTCATGAGCCTAAATCTCAAGCACAACTGCTGAGTCAATGATATACCATAAGCAGTACCGATAGTTTATTGAATCCATTAGCAAAAGAATGGAGCGTAACGTCCTTCTGTTAGGCATCAAAGACAGAAGAAGCTTACGTCCGTAGTAATAAACAGATATCTGTTTATAAATACGTAAAACTCTAACCGGACAGAGTAGAGGCCTATGCCCGTACGAAGACGGAAGGACCTTAATAACAATAGGTTCCGGATATTATTAGGAGCCTGACTCTTAACCGAAAATCCAACCTAAATAGTAAAGGAAGTAGTGATTCCGAAACTACGAAAGTGAGAAACATCCACCGATAGTGCATGAAGCTCACTGACTCTTCAGTAAAAGAGAAGCCAACAGAATTACTGTCTAAAAGGTCAGAATTTGAAAACTACTGTTTCCAGAGGCTCAAATGATTACTTAGCTAAATAAGAACCGAAGTTAAATTCCATATAGAAATTTAATCTAATGATTCTAAGTCTATTTATCGAAAAGTTACTAACTGACTTAGATAAAGAGACATAAGACTCAATTGTAAACTATCATAGAGTGCATAGGTATGAGATAACATAGACCTATAACCTTAATAGAATCAGGCTGCAGTAGATCTTGTCAAACAAGTATACTAGAAAGTTGCAATGAGTAGTATGGAGGTATCAACAATATCAACATAGTGATCCCTACAACAACGACGGAAGAGCCTCCACTTTAGCCGCATAGAATAGCGAAGAAGAGGTTCTCCTACAGTAAGAAATCGCGTCCAAAGCTCGTCCAGTACAATGCTTACAATGTAATAAGGACCACACAACGGAATACGTGAAGGTTGAGACCTTGCGGGTTGTGATGAAGATGACACGATTTTCCCCAGCGAAAGAAGATCCTCTCATGGAGGAAGTTTTCGCGTTAAGTCCCACAGAAGACATCTGAGTAAATTTACCCACGGTCTCTGTGAAGACAGAGATGCTATCAACATAAATGTATTGTGGTTGTTTATCTTAGCAATACTTGCTGAAACAACAGCGCAGGAGGATACGCATATCCTATCATTCTGTCCTATTAAATCAATAGAGCGTTAACAACATAAGCTCAGAGATCGGACATGCAAACACATACGTCTGCAATTGATTAGCAAGTTGTGTCGTAAATAAATTATCATTGGGCGCTCCCATTGATAGCAAATCTGATTGAATACTTGTTTGTTTAGAGTCTATTCTGACGGCAACAAGCGACCCTTACGTGAAAGGGAGTTCGGTAATACAATCAGACGACCCGGAATATGACGGACCGAATCAGAACTAGGTGTACTATAACAAACAGAAGGATTATTTCCGTTAAATTGAATAACGGAATCGAATGAGTGCCTCCCTGGTTCCAGAGATACGCAACTACTGTCGTATTATCGCACAGGATCTGGACATGCGTTTCTGAATAATGTTCATCCAATGACATAAAGCAAGCCTAAAAAACATTATTCCGTGGAAGATAAGTGCTTGCCTAGAGACTGCGGAACCCAAAGACCCTGGCACTACGAATCCGTTGGGAACAAAATTGTACCCCAACCTGTTTGACTGGCAACCGTCATAATTATAAAACTCGGATCCGGCAACTGCAGTGGCACTCACTGAGTCAACCGCCGAATGTTTGCCCCAGTCTGAATCTCTTGCTACACTTGATAGACAAGAGAACATGTATATCGAGCAATTCATGGATTGCTGAAAAGTTGCCGTCGAAGAGAAGCTTCTCCGAGACCGAAGCGACTCTGAGAGAGTTCTTCACCTTACTATCCACGTGCGTGGATGTAGCTAGGGCTGCGTCACGTCTAACCAACTCCAAGTTGCCACTGAAGGGCGGAGTTATACGTGGACAAACTACTGCCCTTGAAAGAAATCACATTGAGGATCATATCCCGGAATTCTTTCTCTAGAAGACGTAATGATAGCGCCTCAGTAAGGTGAACTACGTATGATAAAGCGTCTAAGTTAAGTCTATTAGACATCATTGTCGTTTCCAACATTGTGGTTGGAAAAGACATAAATGGCGAAAAAGATAATTTCCAGTCTTTAACCCCGCCGTCTAGACGCATATAAACTCTTGGTATGCCCTGTTCTGCCAAAATAAAATATTCCTAGAAATGATAAAAGGCAGAATTGAGCATTGCGGACAAGAAACTAAACTATCATGCTTGGTAGCAGGCTTATATATATATATAGCGTCGATAAATAATACAAATGTTCTAATGACATTATTGGACTGCGTCGGTAAGTCAGGGACAATGTCCCTTAACCTATCCAAAATTCCATGTCCAATGACGCTATAAGTCTCTTATCCAACATAGAAGCAATGTAGTCCAAAGGAACAACCACTGGAAGATAATGCCGGAAGAAATCTATGGCAGCTTCCGTTGTTCCGAAAGGGAAAACTCAAAATCGTCTGAATCCCTTTCACCATCCTGTCGGACCCTATAAAGCGTTCGGTCGTCCGAACCTGATGCAACAGCGGAGCGCACCGACCCAGCACCGTCGGATAATTCCTGATCCGACCGAGAAACTGTCGATTGCTGGGATGCTGCGATAAACTGTGCTAACTTGGATAGCACGTCCGTCACTGAGGCCTGTGGAGAAGCGGTCTTACGATGCATTGCAGCTGGAAGCTCCGTGATCGTTACCCCGTGCATACTTCTATTATGCGAGCGAACGGAGTGTATAGGCCTTGTGTCCCTTGGCTACCGGATGGCGTGACCTGTTCGCCGTGGGATCACTGCATGACGAAACTGGTCGGATACTCGAGGTCACGTAGCCAATGTGTGGTCGTGTGCGCTGCTGTGAGGATGAGGAAGCATTATCGACAGTCTCTCGGACTGTCAATATAACGGAGCATCCCAAGCGGCGGACATATGCTCCGAATGCGAAATATCTGAACCACAACAAGCGGTCCCCTATGTTGTTGTACGAGAGAGGGACCTCTTTCGCTCACAGCCCGGACGGACCAGGACAAGCCAGGAACCGGACTAACAGGCTTCCTCCGATCTGTCCTCAATCCGTCGTCACTGGGTGAGTACTAAAGTTATTATAGTGCTCGCATCACCCAAATCTCCTTCCTAGACCGCAACGGACGAACCCGGCTGCCGAACCATTCAATGAATGGACGCTACACTGGGTGAGCTAGCGAATGTCACTCCGTCGATCCTACAAGGGACCTCTTAGGCGATAGACATATACCATGAGCACTTATTGCCGCTAGCTCTTCATTAACTATGACGACAGAGGCACACTTTGAAAGACATCTCCGTAACTTTGCGAACAAGAAACCAGAAATGCTTGGCAATAGCAAGCATATAATAATAATATATATAGCGTCGTTCAATAATTCGAAAGTTTGTGTGACATTATTGGACTATGTCGGAACTGAGGGACGATGTCCCTGAACCGAACCAAAAATTTCTAAGTCCACCGACGCTATCAGTTTCTTATCCGGCATCGCAGCATTCTGGTCCGACGAAAGAACCTGTAGAAGATAAAGTCAGATGACATACACAACAGCATATGTTGTTCCGAAAGGGAAAGCTCGAAATCCTCCGAATCCCTTTCGGCATCCCGTCGGACCAGATGAAATTTTCGGACGTCCGTACCCGCTACCGTGGAGCATCCCGACCCAGCATCGTCGGATAATACATGATGCGACAGATTCAGTCATTGCTGGGATGCTGCGATAAGCTGTGCTATTTGGGATAGCACGTCCGTCACCGAGGCCTGTGCAGAAGCGGTCTTACGATGCATTGCCGCCGGAAGCTCCGTGTACGTTGACTCCCGCACACTTTCTTATGCGAACGTCCGGAGTCTGCAGGCCTCGTGTCCCTGGCTACCGGATGGTATGACCTGGTCGCCGATGATTCTCCGATTGGCGAAGCTGACTGGATATCCGAGGTCACGTAGCCAAGAGCGGTCGTGTGCGCTGCCATGAGAATGAGGAAGCCTTATTGACAGTCTCTCCGGACTGACTATATGTCGGAGCGTCCCGAGCGGCGGACGTATGCTCCGAATGCGAAACATTTTGTACCACAACATCTGGGGCCAGACGTTGTTGTACGAGAGAGGGGCCTCTCTCGCTCGCCGTCCGGATGGACCTGGACGAGCTAGGAACCGGACTAAAAGGCTTCCTCCGTTCTCCCTCTAATCCGCCGTCACTGGGTGTGCATTTGGTTGATTTATAGTGCTCGCATCACCCCAAAACTCCTTCTAGACTGCAACGGACGAACCCGGCTGCCGAACCATTCGATGAATGGACGCTACACCGGGCGAGCTAGCGGACGTCAAAGGCCGTCGAACCTACTAGGGTCCTCTTAGGCAATTGGCATATTTACATGAGCACTTTTCTGCTAGCTCTTCATTAATTGTGACGACGGAGGCACACTTTTGGAAGACATCACGGATACATCACCCTAATCTTGATCGTCTGAAATAGAAATTGATAAAGTAGAGTGACCCTGCAGGGAAAGGACCAGAATGTCCAATTCCCCACTAACATACCGTGACACACGCTTCCCATGTTGTCATCGAAATTATCACATACAGAACAGGAGCTAGTGCGAGTACACTGACTACATATACAATGATTATAAAAGTCAGAGGAAGATTTCCTCTTATTACAATTGACCAAAATCCTTTCAATGTGAAAAGAAAACAAAGTCCTAGTACTCGCACCAACCCCTGACAATCAAAATACATAATAATATGATCCATTAACATAGAAAAAATAATTGAAATCACAAAATTTTGAAAAAATATTTTTTCAGAACAGCCCAAGTTTCTGAAAAGTAACGTTGAGCCCCAATGGATCCCAAGCCTAAGTGTGGACAAAAATTTTAAAAATATTTTAAACAATTTATGCAACACTTACGAACAATAATAATGTATCTAGTTATGATTAAATTAACATCAGATATTATTTTCAAGAAATCCCCCCTCACACAGAGGGCTGTTGTAAATGTAAACAATAAGTGTAAAAACACTAGAATAAGACTCCAGGCACCCAGGCCCGAAATCAGTTACCAATAAAACACTATCTGATGCAAAACAGAGACTTCCAGGGAAGAAACTGCAGAACATCAGATGGTAGATGCAGAACACTACGCCTAACCACCCATAGGTGAAGACGTAAACATGGGGAAAAGAACAGAATTCATTCTGTTATTCAGCTAAAACTCCCAAGAAATTTTAGTAATAAAATTACAGAAAATATGCCAAAAGCATGGGAGAATAGCAAGAGGGGACTTAAAGGAAAGGGAGAGAGGAAAACACTGAACAAGCAGTGCAACTTGATAACAAGAATGACAACAAAATGGCTGCTGCCTCGAAAATAGGTAACTTAACATAATTTCATTAAAAAATTTTAAGTTACAGCCCTGATAATTTTCTGTCACACATTTTTCCTCTCCTCCTTCTATATCCTCCTTAGAATCACCATTTCACTAATATTTATGTGTCTGGCATCATTTAAACTGAGATTTACAAGCACAAAGATCAGTCAGATGTTAACTGATGAAGGGCCAAACTAAGAATGAATAATGGCGCCAATTTCGGAATTTCCTTGACACTGCGCATGCGCAGTAGAGGTGAAGTGTGGAGGGCCATTCAGGACATGTTTTCTTTGGTTTTAGATGCAAATTTTGGGAATTGGCGGGCAAAATTTGTGTTTGGCCCTATATTTTAAGAGTTAGCACCAGCTATGTCTGGGTCATTGGTACAGTATAAAAATAATATTTTTCAAAACATTTCAACAAAAAAATATCATGTGACCACTCACTGGAACGAGCTTGTTGAGCATGTTCCAATAATGGGACACATATGGTTTTGTTAAACTTTTTAAAAAAATTTGAAAAAACAATATTTAAAATAATAAATGTTGATATCATCTGTGTTGTGTAAAGGGTTAAGGATGGAATTATTTCAAGGATTTTCAAGCACCTTTCAAGCTATTTTCAAAGACTTGTCATTTTTGAGGACCATTTGGTCAACTTTCTACACTATGCCAAGCTGTAAAACTCCTAATAAGGATAATAAAGAATACAGATATTAACTTTTAGAGTACTAAATTTTTTTCAGCCTCAAGATTTGTTCACGCATTTTTGTCTCGTTACAATTAATGGGAGAGTGCCTATAGGCACTCTCCTATAAATTATAACAAAGCAAATCGATGGAAATGAAGTAATTTTACTTCCAAGATAATATGAAGGACATCCACAGAATATGAAGCCTTTGAATTTAGGTACCTGCAGTTCAGAATAAAGCCCAAATATGGGCTTCTAGCACTCTACCAGTTAATTAACACCATGAAGCCTAAAGTCAAGTCTGCTTGGTTTCTATGTTGTGCAGCAGGGACTCATACTGATGTGATGTTATACTAATAGTAAACAAGAAAATTTTGCAAATGCTGGGACATAAGTCTTCATACTTTTTCATGTTCAATAAATTTTCTCTTATTTCCCAGGTTCGTGTGACTTAAAATTTTGAAGAATCCTTAAAATTCAAGGACTTTCAAGGCTAATGCACAAATCTGAAGTACTTTCAAGTCTTAAAACTATTAATTTTTTTAGTAAAATTTGTTTAACATACCTAAAACAATTGTTTACAATTGGCTGTAACGTAAGTGCAAGCCCTACCTCGGAACTTAACTCAGTCTCGCTCGACCCTTTTTTGATCTCTTTATAGTTCTTTTGCACTCTTCCACTATTCCAAATTCTTCTTAAGTTTTTCTTTTTTTTTATTTAGGGTTTAACGACACATTAATAGCCAGGGTCATATCATGTCAGTGACAGTTTTACGGGTAGAGGAAGCCGGAGTACCCAGAAGGAACCATCGAGAAATGACGATCAGCTGTCAGCTCTCCAACATCGTAACTCTGAACTCGGCACCGCAGCACAGGCAGGGTTAGATTGGTTGAAGACATGCGCACCATCGACGTGCAGTATGCCTTAGTACTAAGCATCACCCTGTCCCCATGTAGGCAATCGGGGTGAAGTGCCTTGCCCAAGGACACAAAGCGGGAGCGTGAATCAGTCGCTGAAATGGTCACCCATCCAACTACTAGCTGCGCTCGCCGTTGCTTAACTTCAGTGATCTGACGGGAACCGGTTACCGTGATGCCACCGCGCACACTCCAAATTCATTTAGAAAAGTTATTAACTTGAGTTAAGTTCCGAAGTAGGGCTTGCACTTACGTTACAGCCAATTGTAAACAATTGTGAGTAGGTTGAAAAGAAACATTTTTCCAGTATTTTCAAAGACCTCAATGAACTCAGGGTTCAGGTAAAGGAAAGACCTAACCCTTTAACCCCACCTTCTGGCCAGTTGTCATGGAATTTAGGTCATTTATCTACAAATCACATTTGCTAACAATTCTTGGGGCAGGTTAGCAAATTAAATTCAGTTCCCTCATTCCTGAAGACAGCAGCCTAGACTCTTCACTTCATGATGATATCTGACTATAATGATGAAGATGAAGTAAAATACTCATAAACTTACATTCCACAATATTATGGAAGAGTCTGCCCCTCCAGACACAAACTTATCATCTGTTCTGTTGCATGCCACTGACCAGACTTTATCTTCATGTTCATCAAATGTCTTAACACATTCATTGTTTTTTATTGTCCACAACTTTATCAATCCATCTGATCCACTGAAAATAAAGTAATATTATTACCTTTTTAAATTTCTTTACTTATCTTTTAACTCAACAATAAATTCATGACCAAAACATGTGTGAGGAAATGGAAGGAATATGATTCACTTCACAATGATAAAGATGCATTGTAGTTTGAAAATGATCTCCTTAGGGATAAAAAAAAAAATACAAGCAAATAAGTTGTGCTCTCTTTTTATAACCAATGCAAACTGAAAACAAGACCAATACTGGGTCTGGACATGCGTCGCTGCATGCAATTTAATCGGCAAAAAGGAAGTGGCTGCGCGGCAGATCTGAAAATTACATACACGATACAAGTGATCATTATCAGGCTCCAGATGAAATATAAAATGAATCCCTTGCATAGAAGCCGAGAAAAGTTCGATGAAAATTTCAATGTTCAGTGGGTACAGTAAAATTTCAAAGTATCAGCAAACAGGAAGTGGCTGCACGGCAGATCTGAAAATTGCTTACATGATACAACTCATCATTATGAAGCAGCAGACCAAATATAAAATCAATCCCTTGCACAGAAGCAGAGAAAACCTTGACGGAAAATTTCAATGTTCAGTGGGTACAGTAAAATTTCAAAGTATCGGCAAACAGGAAGTGGCTGCACGGCAGATCTGAAAATTGCTTACCTGATACAACTCATCATTATGAAGCAGCAGACCAAATATAAAATCATTCCCTTTCATAGAAACCAAGAAAACTTTGACGGAAAAAGTGTTTCGGATGGACTGATGGACGGAGTCAAGCGGTTACTAGACCTGCTCTGCCGCTGGCGACGCAGGCAAAAATAATGAAACTGTCAACGACACTGTAGCTTAACTTGTCTGTGTGTTGTGTTTGATGAAAAGGATAATGTTCAATATTTATGAAAGGATTATGAAATAAGACAAGAATTGTGATAATTGGGAATATGTTAATTTCTGTTCCCTGTATGCTATGTTTTTAATAAAAAACAAGAGGCCCCAAGGGGCCTTAAATTGCTCACCTGACAATTGATGGAAAAATACTAAGGAATGGATTTTAAAACTAGATGAAGTGATTGTGCCCACACAATACACAGGATTTTCCTTCTATTTTCAGTTCCTGCACTTTTACGTCCCAAAATTGAGATAAACGCATAAAAAACACTTTTTTTATTTTTGTTCGCAAATTTTCGAAGTCCCAAACAAAATATTTTCAGACTAAAAATTTTTTTTCTTTTTCTTAAAATTGACCAAACCACATGAAAAACCCAAAAACTAATTTGGTCCAAAATTTTCACACCCGGACCGCAAATTTTCAGTGTAAAAAAAAAAAATTTTTTTTGTCTTAAAATTGACCAAAATGCATAAAAAAACAAAAAATTAAAAAATTTATAGTAATTTATATATTTTTTATACTTACCAATGACCCAGACTTAGCTGGTGCTAACTCTTAATTATTCAGGGCCAAACACAAATTTTGCCCCCCCCCCCCCCCAATCCCCCAAATTTGCATCCAAATCCAAAAATCCAATGTCGTATATGGTCCTCCATACTTTTGTCCACTGCGCATGCACAGTGTCAAGGAAGTATTGAAATTGGTGCCAAATCCTCATTCTTACAACCAGTCCCTGGTAAATGTTATATGATCAGTGGGGAGGTATGAGTTCCCAACTCTTGGGAGGGCCATCCCCGTCTGGGTCATTGGTAAGTATAAAAAATATATTACTTTAAATTTTTTCATATTTTTATACTGTACCAATGACCCAGAGTTAGTTGAATAGAAAAAAGGCTGGAGGGCCTAGGACATAAAGGAAAATCCAAAAGGCTCAATTACATATATACAGAATTATCCTCTCAAGGAGAAAAGGAGAAACAGGATTTACATACATCTTTCTTGTTTATACAAAATAAGAAAGACATATTATCAATCCGTAATAGAGCACAATAACATCAATGATCTCTATTAACATCCAGTATAACCCATTATACTAATTTCTTAAAGGAAAGCCAATAAATAAAGATACTCCAGAGAATGAGATTCTTTATACTCATTTAAAAGTGTCAGAGGATTGTATGTTAACGCTGGTATGACACGTGACATATACAAATGCTTCACACCGAGCTACACTTTAAAAATATTATATAAATGAGATAGACATTAGCTTTACACTTTAAAACCATCCCAGCACCGACTTGGAATTACTGACTCCAGAGGAGGTATTCCCTTGCTTTTCACTATAAGGCAGGTGATATAGGGGAACACCATCCCCCCACCCACCCCCCCCCCCCCCTTCCCCTTGCTCTGGGTCAATCACCCCAGAACGAAGAGAGCAGCAGGACAGCGTCACTGCTGGAACAGAAAGCCTGCATAACTATAGTTGCAACTGTTTAGTGGACGACATTCTGTGCAACAGATAACAGACCCAAACATCTAAGGTCGCCCGAAATAGACTCAATATTTCTAAGGTACAAATTTGTGAACGTAGAAGGATGAGACCAGTATGCAGCCTTCATCAAAATCTGTAATAGCAATACTATTAGCATAAGCCCAAGATGTAGACAGCGCTCTAACTTCATGCGCTGAAATCTTAAGCACAGACTGCTGAGTAGAAGATAATCTTTCATACGCAGTATGAATAGTCAACTGAATCCACCTAGAAATAGAATGGACAGTGATATCTCTTCTATTAGGAAGCAGAGACAGAAAGAAACGTTTTTGTCCCTTTCTGATAAACTCAGATCTATGTTTATAAATACGCATAGCTCTAACTGGACACAGCAAAGGCCTATGGCCATCTGAGGATGGAAGAGCCTTAATAACAATAGGCTCAGGGTACTTATTAGGAGCCTGATTCTTAGCCAAAAATCCAACATTGGTAGTCAAAGTAATAGTATTACCAACACTACGATAGTGAGAATCATCAACAGATAGAGCATGAAGCTCACTAACTCTTCTAGCAGAAGAGAAGGCTAAGAGAAAAGCTGTCTTATAACATAAGTATTTGAAGTCTACCGTGTCAAGGGGTTCAAATGGCCCTTCTTTTAGCTTCAGAAGAATCCAAGCTAAATTCCACTTAGGAATTAACCTAAGGGTTCTAGGTCTATTTATCGAAACGTTTTTAACTAACTTTGATAAAGAACAAACCCTTCCTTTTCTGAGAGGAATGTTATGTTCATTTCCACCAAAACAGAAGACAGATATAACAAGAAAATTATAGTGATACTGTACAAAAAGGGTGATGGGGAAAAATATGGTAGTGATTCTCTATTCTGCCATACACATACAAATCTGGTATCGTGTATATTTTCAAAGTGATAAATACAAAATAGAAATTAGCAAAATTAATACAACAGAAGGCAATATTAATTGCAAAAGAGGTAGATTATGTTAATCTTTCGGAATCAGGTACCAATGTTAACAATAACATTCTATTACTAAGAGTTCATGGGTTGATGAAGAAACTTTCTAATATTTTTTGAATACACCAAAATGTGGACAATTTTTTTCTAGACTGTTTATTATATATGAAACAGATATTGATTTTACATTGTACAAAGATTACTGGACAGCACACTTAACTGGCTGGGGCTTACATTATTTCCGTTGTTAAAAACTTCAGGGAAGGTTTGTGCACGTGATTTTGTCAATGCTCTAATAGGGCAAATTGTATCATGAGTCCAAAAACTAAATGATGTCAAAATCAGCCTAGTACTTTCCCTGTTGCTGTGGTGTCACTATGGTTACTATGGATGTCACGTGACATGATAAATGACCCAATGGCTGGATCTCATAATGCATTTTGGGTTCCGATACAAATTTGGTTAAAATAGTCCCAGTAGTTTGCCCGTTGCTAGGGAGTCCCACAGGTTGTCGGTAGTGTTAAGTGACATGGTCAGTGGTACAATAGATATCGAATTCCTGAGGCATTATGGTTTCATACACGAAGTTTGGTTGAAATCGGCAAAGTAGTTTGCCAGTTGCTATGGGGTCTCGTTGGTTGCTATGGGTGTGATGTAACATGGTCAATGACCCAATAGGTCATATTCGTAATGAACTTTGGGTCCACATGCCAAAATTGGTCAAAACGGACCAGTACTTTCCCCGTTGCTAAGGAGTCGCTTTGTTTGCTATGGAGATCATGTGACATAAATGACCCCGATCTCCCAATGCATTATGGGCCCAGATACCAAATTTGGTTAAAATAGGCTCAGTAGTTTTCCCGTTTCTATGGAATCGCGCATGTTGCCATGAGTGTTAAGTGGCATGGTCAATAGCACAATAGATCGTATTCCCTAGGCATTATGATTTAATACACCATGTTTGGTTGAAATTGGCCCAGTAGCTTGCCAGTTGCTATGGAGTGGCGTTCGTTGATATGGGAGTTATGTAACATGGTCAATGACCCAATACGTCAAATTCGTAATTAATTGTTGGTCCACATACCAAATTTGGTCAAAATCGGCGCTGTAGTCTGCCCGTTGCTAGGGAGTCGCGATGGTTACTATGGTTGTTACCTGATATGATAATTGACCCAATGGGTCGATCTTCCAATGCACTATGGGCTCGGAGACCAAATTTGATTGAAATAGGCCCAGTAGTTTGCCCGTTGCTATGGAATTGCGCAGGTTGCTATGGGAGTTACGTGACATTGTCAGTGACCCAATAGGTCGAATTCCTGAGGGATTATGTTTCATACACCAAGTTTGGGTGAAATCAGCCCAGTGGTTTGCCTGTTGCTATGGAGTCTTGCTGGTTGTTAATGAAGTTATGTAACATGGTAAATGACCCTATAGGTCAAATCCATAATGCATTTTAGATTCACATGCCAAATTCGGTCAAAATGGGTCCAGCATTTTCTCCGTTGCTAGGGAGTCGCTTTGGTTGCTATGGATATCACGTGAGATGATAAATGGCCCAATGGGTCGATCTACCGACGCATTATGGGCCCACATACCAAATTCGGTTAAAATAGGCCCAGTCGTTTCCCCATTGCTAGGGATTCACACAGGTTGCCATGGGTGTTACGTGGCATGGGCAATTGCACAATAGATCAATTCCCTAGGCATTATGTTTTAATGCACCAAGTTTGGTTGAAATCGGCCCAGTAGTTTGCCCGTTGCTATGGAGTCTCGCTGGTTGCTATGGGAGTAATGTAACATGGTCAGTGACCAAATAGGTCAAATTAGTAATGCATGGTGGGTCCATATACCAAATTCGGTCAAAATCGGCCCAGTATTTTCTCCGTTGCTATGGAATCGCTTGCTATGGTTGCTATGGATGTCACGATATGATAAATGGCCCAATGGGTCGATCTCCCAATGCATTTTGGGCCCAGGTACCAAATTCGGTTAACATAGACCCAGTAGTTTTCTCGTTGCTAGGGAGTCGCGCAGGTTGCTATGGAAGTTAAGTGGCATGGTCAGTGGCTCGATAGGTCAGTTCTAACTATATTTTGGGTCAATACTCAATAAAGAAAATAATTACAACTTGTAGGGTGCGGGGTGTTAACCCTAGTTTTATTTTTGCCTGACCCACTGGACACCCCTTTCCGTTATTAATATTTCAAAATCATAGTTTCCAAGAAATCGTTCAAAGGCTATATTTCTGACCTGAGCTTCTTTGAATAATCCTTGATTCAATGTGAAGTCTTGGAGAATCACGCCTCGCGAAAAACTTCCGACAATAAAAAAAATAGTGAAAACAATATAAAGGACGATGTCGCTTGACGTCGGAGATACGTCTCACTCAGGAGCCTTCGGCTCCAACGCCCTTTAAAAAAGTTATCACATCCACAACTCTGATATACAAAGACAATGCAACGCAGAGTTTCTTCTAGAGAAGCAGAAGGTCTGCTTGACCACCTCATGGCCAAAACCAACTTTTCCCCATTACCTCTTATAATAGGACTGGTTATTAATTCAGTAGTGGATATTGTTTTCTAGGGACGCACAGAGAAATTGCAGAAGCATTAATACGTCTTCCTGGGGCAATATTTTTCAGCTGCAAAACATTGCCTGCAGGAAGACGTATTAATACCTAGTGGGTCTGCTAGAGAAAGCTCAAGATTTGCTGATATGGTAGTCAAGGTCGTACACTGAGAGATGATTTTATTCGATGAGAGCAGCTAACTGATACAAGCTCTCAAGAATGAAGAGGCCATCTGTTGATACACAGTTTAAAAATACCCCTCATTTCAGAGAACTGAGTTATCCTGAGCACATTCTATAATAGTACTCTCATTTGTGAGCCATAGTAATGGAGTTGCTCTTGCATTTTCATCTCTGAAACAGCCTCATCGTTTTTGACCTAGTGGAAACACTGACACGGAGCAAGAAAATAAAGTTGGTTGACCTATTATACACCAACAAGCAACCAAGCTAGCGTTAAAATCACATCTTACATCTTACCATGATAACATCTGCATCCCTCTACACAGGAATGTCACTTTCAATACAGAACAGTCATGGCCTTCAAAACTCTGAAATATACAAATTATGAGTTAGTGAAACGAAATAACACCAACAACTCGACTTCTATTCCAAAAGTTTGTGCTGAGTAGAATTGGGTGGTTTTGAAATTTCAAGTTCTGTTTCAATATTGGTATTTTAAAATGATTTATCTTGGTATCAGAATGATACTCGATGTCAACAACATACATGTACTCATATCAATACTAATATCAAATGGAATTTTTGGTATACTGTCCTGCTATAGTTCACTGTTTTACAGCAGACAAAGCCGTCTAAGTGTCAAAATTTTGGAAGGAACATAGGCACTCACCATCGGCCATTTGATGTAACAAAAGAGGGCATAACTCCTGGGTATTTTCTCTCAAGCTTCTTTGTTACATAAAATGACAAGGGTGACTAACTTTAGAAATACATAATCAATGGGCTTTTTTGTCATGAATTTTGCGTAATATTCTTTTGCTTGTCCTTTTATTTTCTAACTAATGTTGGGAATAATTTTCAAAACTAAAATTTTGGTATTTTATGACTCCTTTGGTATGGTAAATCGATACTGGCTTGAAACCGAATTGTATTTACAGTATACCACATATCTCTAGCGCTGAGGGAGTTTTTCAATAGTATTCTAGTATAAAAAATATATAAAATTTCAAAGAATTCTTACACTTCATTCAAAGTAGAGCCCAGCAAATTGGAAATTTCCAGGTCAAATCAAATCTCAAATCGAGTTGGGTGAGGTATTTATTTATTTATTGGGGTTTAACGACACTTTTCACAGCTAGGGTCACCTCGTGTTGGACACTTTTACGGGTGGAGGAAGCCAGAATACCCAGAAAACCACTGAGCAATGGCAAGCAACTGTCAGGCTCCCCAACATACTAACTCCACACAAGCAGGGTTAGCATTGGTTGAAGACAGGTGCACCATCGATGTGCAGTATGCCTTAGTACACAACACCGTGCCCCCACAGGCAATGGGGTTGAAGTGTCTTGTCCAAGGACACAACGCAGTTGCCGCAGGTGGGATTCGAACAGCGTAACTCTTGGCTTGCAGCCAGCACCTCTACCTACTGAGCCACCGTGTCCCCGGATGAGGTATTAAAAATCTAACTGAATTTTTAATCAAACTGGATGAAAATGATAACTGTTTATTAGTCATTGACAGCCTCCAGGAGAGACCCAACCAAACTGTTTATTTTCTGTGGGCTTCCTCTCTAATTGTGAAATGGTAATTATAGTTTGGGTTCTCCAACATGTGTTCATTCCCCACTCCAATTCATCCAATAACCCCACAGATTTTGAATGCAGTGACCATTGCTATCATGCTTGAGGTTTCATGCACTGGCATTATGCTCTACATGCCCATTGGAATAATACACTAACACACCATTCTGAGTGGGAATTAGGAAATTTCAATGTCCCAGATTAAAAAACAAATCAAATTGAATTGTAGAAATGATATGAGATTTGATATGTTTTTCAAATAATCGTAAGGACCTAAATCATAGCTTCAGAGAAAAACACTGTAGGCATTGAAACATTGATTTCCTAAAAGAAAAAAATGCTTGGAAGTAATTTTGTAGTGTACAAATATACTATAAATTTGGGAAAATTGTGTTCATAATCTATTGCATGTTTAGCTGCATCATTGATCTCTATACAACTGAATTGCCGAGACATCACTATTAATGTGTCTGAGTGTAGACAAAAGCAAGCATAACAACTGACTAATTTTGCTCTGGGTAACGGCAGGCGAACCAGATTATTGTGAGTCTCAAAGCTCAACCCAAATGAATAGACGACTTGTACGGAGCTAGATCCGACTTTTTCTCATTTACGATGAAACCGAGATATCGGAGTAATAGAAGCAGACTCTGGACATCATTCTGAAGACTAATTCTGTTGCCGAATCCCTGTAGAAGGTCGTCCAAGTAAGCTGACGTTACCACAGACAAATGTGCACATAAGTAAGACATTACCGAGTTCATTATTTGAGTGAAATGCCCAGGGGGCCAGATTCAGATCAAAGCATATCGTTCTGAACTGGTACACCTTCCCTTGTATGGCGGACCGCAGGTACTTTTAGAATGCTGGATGTACCAGGACATGAAAGTACGGATCCTTAGATCTATGATTGCCACATAGTTGATCACTCGAACGCTCGCTTTTATGACTGAAAGATTTCCATAAATAAACTTTTAGAGCCATGATAAACTTGTTATCCAGCTCAAAGTCTATTACCGGTCGGAACGAGTCATCTGGCTTTGGTACGAGGAACAGGTGATTGTAAAAATCTTGAGATTCCTGATTCTCCATGACCTGATTGTTTCCTTGATAAGAGAGCTTCTAAAACCTCTGGTAGGAGAAACTCTCTTATGCAAGAATTTAATGGAAGACTTGTCCCACACGGACAACTTGTTAGTGGGGTTTTACTCGGAATGATAGCCATAAGCCGTCCAAGACTACACTTCTCACACACTAATCTTCTGTGATTGTTAGCCATTTTTTTGCGGAGCTTGATAACCTTCCGCCAACTGGCCAGCAATAGAGGTCTAAACCATCATCTGTATGACTAGCGAGGCTTACAGGAGCAGGAACCACGTCCTCCGAGCGTAAAAGCTCATCTCGTCGGCCTAGGGGCATCTGACCTATAGTCCCGATCAGACCTACGCCCCTTTTTTGAGTCGCTATACTGACGACCTCCAGAGAAATTATAAGGGGGTTTCTTGTACCCTCGTGAGGAGTTTCCTTTTGACGATTTTTGTCTGGAATGCCCTCCTTTACTCTTGTCTACTGAAGCGGGTTGTTGATACGCGGACTTCAAAAGCAGAGCACTAGACACTTTTTTAGTAGCCTGTTCATAGACTAATGAAAGCTAGTCGTCGAAAGTAAAATGTCCGGAAATCGGAGTGACTCGGTGACAGGTTTTCACCTTCTCATCTTATCAATGATTATGACGCAAGGGCAGCATCACATCAGATTAACTCCAGATTAGCCACTGTTAGGGCGGAGTTATACGTGGTATACAGAATTGCCCTGGAAAGAACTCTAAGAAAGGTACGAACATCCTCAAAATTCCTTTCCCTTGAGACGTTGTGCCATAGCTCTTGTAAGGTGATCTGCATAGGACATAACGTCCAAATTCACTCTATTTGAAGAAATTGCCGTCTCAATTGCGTCTGAGTGAATAGTGAATGATACAGGTAAGGATACCTCTAGATCCCCCGCCTGCTCATCCAAACGCAGAAGAACTCTCTGAACATCTTCCCTGATCGTTTTTAAATGAACGTGGTCCAAAAAACGGTATGTATACAGAAGATGAAGATAAGAAACTGCCTTCTCCCTCGCACTCAAGAGGATAAATATGGCATCGTCTATATGGCCGAAGGCCTGCGACACCTGCATAAACTGAACCGGAAAAGAAAGGACTTCCTCCTTTGTCCAGATAAAGTCTGCACCTAACGACGCCAGCGGTTTCTCTCTTGTCATCGCAGCATTCTGATTTGGGTGAACAAAAGCAGGGTAGTATTGATGGGTGAAAGCCATCACAACCATGTACTGTTCCGAAAGGGAAGGGTAATCCTCTTCCTTATCCCTTTTATCATCCGAGAGAATCAGTTGCGAATCTCGGTCCATTGCATCTGCGCGAACAGACGACTGGACCGACTCAGCACCGTCCGACAGCTCAGATTCTGAGTCTGAGGGAGGTTGCATCTGCACTTGCTGGGATGCTGCGAATCTCTGCGCAATCTGCGACAGCAAGTCCGTCATCGAGGCCTGAGTAGCAGCGGATTTCCGTTCCTTAGCCGCATGCTGCTCCTGGAATGGTGTGTCGGAAACGGATACTTTCTCTGAGCGTCCTGATGATCAAGGCCTCGTTTCCCTAGTTACCGGATGGTCTGACTTTACAGGCAAAGAGTGGTTCCTTCTTCGTGCAGCAGGCTGGATATCTGAAGTCGGGTAGCTAGGATGCAGTCATGTGTGCTTAAATAACGAGGCGGAGGAAGCCGTAACTGAAGCCGACCCCAGCTGCAGACTAGAAGGAGCGTCCCTAGTGGCGGGCAGACATATGCTCCGGCTCGTGCAAGTTTCCAACCAGAAAACTTCATTTCGGTTTTGTGAAAGGTAGCGGATGAAGCCTTGACTGAAGCCGATCCCGGCTGCAGACTAAACAGAGTATCCTGAGTGGAGGGTGGACATATGCTTCAGCTTGTGCAAGTTTCTCAAAACAACATCTGACCCCAGACGTTGCTATATTAGAGAGGGGGGGGGGGCTCTCCTGCTCGCGATCTATCAGACATCGCCAAGTACAAAAACTTGCAGACTTCCTCCCTATTTCCGTTGTTGCTGGGTGAGCTATTTATATTATAGTGCTCGCTCTACCCAATCCACCTCTTAGACCGCAATGGACTTATCCGGCGTCACGGCATCCATGGACGGTGTACCGCTTCACCGGTCGAGCTAGCTGCTTGCAAGAGATTAAAACCTTTATTTAAAGGCCCTAACTCTTGCAATAATGAGCACTGCAGCTAGCTCTATATGCTCCATGGAGTGCGACGGCAGTAGCACACTTGGATGGGTGTCAGAATATCATCACCATGTTCATGTTCCTCTGAAATAGAAACTGACAGAATGAATTAAAACATGGTAAGAGGTCTTTGATCCTCAGAACCTCACTGCCAACAACGTACCACGACACCCGACTCCAACATCAGTCATCCCAGTGCTATACAAGAATGACACGAGTCCGCAGGAGTGTATCAACTAAAGTCGATACCAGTCCTCCAAACTCCACAACAATATATATATATACAACTGAGATACATGAATAATAAAAATCATAATTAAATTCAAAATAGTTTTTGTAAACAAAATTTTTTTGGGAAAAACGCCCAAATTCCCAAAGGGAACATGAAGAGCCCAAGGGCATCCTGACAGAGCCTAAGTGTGGACAAAATCCCAAATTTTATGAGCTACACTACCGAAATAATAATCCATGTATTCTACAGTATATTACAGTAATAGAATAAAAGAAACTATCTAAATATGAGGATGCTGATAATGTAAACAACGTCAATGTAAACAAAACATCAGGTACACAAAAAGTCCCAAAATCAGAACCAATTGAAATGCTATCAAATGCAAAGCTAGATCTTCATACGAAGAAAAAACGATACATTGGATAGAAGATGCAAGACTAAACGGCCTAACACCCCTAGGGTGAGGACGTAACCCTGGGGAAGAAACAGAATATTCTGTAATAAATGTTAAACTCCCAATAAATTTAATAAAAAATTTCAATAAAAAACAGACAAAAAGCTTAAGAGTTTAACAGGAAAGGTTTGTGGAAAGACAGGGAAAGAATACTTAACACACAGTGGAATAATCATTTTTAAAAATGATGTCATCAGGCATATGTCCCGAAATTGGGAAACATAAAATAATTTTATAAATATTATAAAGTTACAGCCCTGAACATCCAAAACCACCAATGAACACTTCCTTCATCCAATAACAGCCTTGTATCCCCCAATTCTTGTATTGATTTGTGTCTGGCATCCTCAGAAAAGGAGAATTTAAAGCACAGATGTCATTTCATTGTTGATGACTTTTAGGGCCAAACAAAGAATGATGTTGGCGCCAATTCTCGCCACTTCCTGACGTCTGCGCATACACGGAGAGTAAATGTATATAGGACCAGATAGGACTTTTAATTTTCGGTTTTGCAAGCAAATTTGGGGGATTGGGGGGTTCAAAATTTGTGTTTGGCCCTTAATAACTTTTGAGTTAAGCACCAGCTAGTCTTGTCCATTGGTTTACAGTGTAAAAATATTGTGAAATGTGTTTTCGAAAAAGGGGAAATTTAATTTATTTTTCAAAATACTGTGTTAGGTAGAAGATTAAATTTCAACAAAACCATATCATATGACCCCTCATTGGAATAAGCTCGATGAGGGGGGGGGGGGAGGGGGAGGGGGGTCACATGATAGGGTTTCATGGGAATTTTTCTAATAATTGAAAAAAAACAATAACTGAAAAAATAAATTTTGATATCCTGTGCATGGGATAAGGTGTCAACAAGCATTGCCTCTCAGGGTTTCTACCGAGAATCAAATTTTGTGGTTTTTCAATTTCATATTTTTCTGCTCTACTTTATTCTATTCTATTCCAGTATTGTAACAATTTTCAAATAAATGAGCTTCTTACCTTAACACAACTGAAGTCAGTTGCGGACCATATTTTAATTGTACCATCTCCAGAACTAGTAACTAAACACTGAAAAAAAGGAATAATAAAAGTGAAGTCATTACCGTCAATGAAATTTGGTGACATTATTATATAAATAAACAAATAACGTACTGTGATCAGAAACGTGCTAGCTTTTTTTAATGCACTAACAAACAGGCTGTAACACAGCCACATCTCAGTTAGTCCAGATTTCAAAACTACAGTACATCCACTGCAGACTAGTCACTTTCCAAGGGCGGACGATATTTACATGGACGCAATAATATTTGATTCCAAACACTCATAAAAAATTTAATTAATGAAGCACTGGGTACAACCTGGTGCTTCATTAATTAAAATCTTGCTGATGATGATTTTTATTACCTGGTAAAAAACACGTGGACATTATTGCCCAAGCATGGATTATGACCAGTCCACAGTGACTTACTATAAAACATAATGAAATCAGAATTGAATAAAGAAAAACAAACAAAAATAGTACCCGAGATTCAATGTTTCCCTTATTTCTTTTTCACCAGGGAGGATTCTACAAAGTACGGATCATAACACCAGTTAGAGCTATTGCTCTGCACAAATTCTTACCTCACATCAATTATAACAAGGCAAAGACAAAGAGTTTGGTAATCAAACAAAATTTAGCACTCAATCAGTAACAAATATCAAAGCATCTGTGTTATATTTATCCACCTGTTTCAAAAAATAAATACCATCCACATATTATTTGAGGCATTTTTTGCAAAATATAGCAAACTGGATGTATACAAATCAATAAGGCCACACAAAGTAGATCTTCTGTTTCTCAGGCAATTTTTTGGTAAAATTGCATGTGGGTGGGTGTTTTTTCAGTTTATCTTTTATTGCTATTTCTTTGGCACCAAAAGTTCATATTTTCCGTTTGTTTTATGTTTTAGGCCTTATAATCAACAGAATAGCATAGGTGGTGGTGTATTTCGCACTTAAGGGACAAATTTATCAATTTTATTAACTTCGGTAATATATTTTTACTTTTTCAAGTTTGTGTTAGTTATAAAAAGAGAGCATGCAGAAGCCAGAAGGACCATGCAGGAAGGCCTGAGAAACAGATTTTAAACTTTTTTTAGATCTAATAAACAGACATTGTACCTTAATCAGGCTTTGTTGCAAACATGTGCCCAAAAATATACATCAATCAAGACAAAAAGGTAAAATTTAAAAGTCTCTTGATTTCATATATATATTTTGGAAGACTTGTAAGCAAATCAAATAAAAATGTTCAACAAGGCAGATTAATTTCAAGGAGTGATTGCCAGAGAAGCAAAACATCTTTTTTTCTGGTGTAACATAATTTTTAAAAAAAATGGAAAATTTTTTTTAAAAAAAACGAAATCAAGCAATGCTTCATTTTTGAGATTCACTACCACACTCGTGCAACTATGATGCACCTCTTCGAAGCTGGGTACACGTTTTCTCATCTCATTCTCCAAAAATATTTGGATTTGTCTAATCATTTCTACACC
Source organism: Pictodentalium vernedei (assembly GCA_031216915.1). NCBI lineage: Eukaryota > Metazoa > Mollusca > Scaphopoda > Dentaliida > Dentaliidae > Pictodentalium > Pictodentalium vernedei. The sequence goes on along the minus strand of JAUFNR010000045.1, from coordinate 154,495 downwards.
AGGCCTAAGGCGAGCCTGAGGTGTGACATAGAATTTATTAGATATACCCTACTGATGGTATTTTTGAGGGTGATAATAGGGATACCTGAAATGAGGCACAGCATTTTGTTTCAGTCTGTAAAATAAATTTCAGGCCTGAGATTATCAACCATTTATTTTCATCATTGTACACCATATTATAATGGAAACTGCCAGAGAAGCTAATATTGCAATTAACTACTCAATATTAAATAAATAAGGATAAAAAACTCAACTTAATTATCTCCTGTTACACAATAAAAAAGAGCCATTGCTTAAGCCAATTATACCCCCCCCCCCCCCCAGTACTACTGCAGTGCTGGATCAATGAAGCATAAATGAATTGAACACAAAATAAAGACAAATAAAACATGAAAAAAAAAATCATCCCAGCTTGTCACAAGGATCCTTCATTCTCAATTTCTTTGAAATCCATCCACTATCAAGATATTACTGTAGATTGCTGGATGGACACACAAATGGACACACAGACAGACACACAGACAGATGCACAGATGGATGGACACACAGATTCACAGACAGATGCATCAAGAGTGGAGGTATAAAAATTTCCAGGCAGGTAGGTTGATCAGGATTGGTTTGTTTTGAGGGGGTTTGGTTTTTTTACTTTTTTTTTCATTTTTTTATATAGGGAAACAGCTGAGCAAGGTTCTAGTCACAATATGAGTGTTCAAAAACCTATTTCAGGGTTCCTACTGGTATCTGAGACATGAATTCAAGAAGGGTGCTGGTCAAAACGTCCCCAAACCAAAACGTCACCAAAAATAAATTGGTCAAAACGTCCCCAAGCGTTGGTCAAAACGTCCCCAAGCATTGGTCAAAACGTCCCCAAGTGCTGGTCAAAACGTCCCCAAGTGTTGGTCAAAACGTCCCCAAGTGTTGGTCAAAACGTCCCCAAAGGTTGGTCAAAACGTCCCCAATGTAATTTCCTCTAAAACCATCAACTATTTTGACTATTTCACCAGATTTTACAAAAGAGAAGCTGGTGGAAAGGTGAGAGAGTGGGGGAACTGTCCGTCAGATAACCTAACACTCACAGGGGTTAGGAGGAGCATGAGAAAGCTTGACCTGTGACATTGGTCAAAACGTCCCCAACTTGTCTTGATCAATCGTCCCCAATTCTTGGTCAAAACGTCCCCAATACAATATTCCCTCAAACCATCAACTATTTTATGAAATCAGCCAAGCCCCATCTTATGACAATGAATAATGGATTGGATTGATCCTCCCTCTCCCTCCACTTTTATTTCGATCTCAGATAAATAGAAAAACACCCAAAAACATGGGCAGAACTTGGATATTTTGAGGGGGCGCTAATGGTTCACAGCATCATTCGAGTAGTGTTTTAACATAACTCAGGCAAAAATAGTGGAGGTGCCCCCTCCCCCCCCTCCCCCCCCCCCCCCCCCCCCCCCATTGGATCCACTTATGTAAAAACAAGAGGCCCCACGTGGCCTTAATCGCTCACCTGACAAAGTGACTCTAAGAAGTATTTTAGGTCACCTTCACCATGTCATGCCTCATCAACATTAACTGGTTGAATGATAGATTTTGTTTGAAGTTCAACATTTGTTACCTAAAATTAGTTTTATTTAAAATCATTGGTGTGTGGCCAATCTCCAATGATTTTTAATCAAGCAAATTTATCTCTGCAGACAAACTGGTTTAGCATGAAGCACAAACAAGGAATGTGAAGAGATAGCCTTGGACATCTCTCCCCAACTGTGGATATCTTCCATGTGCTACATGTATATATTTGCATGCAAGAAAACAAAAATTTTCACAAATTTTATTTTTTTTTATCATCATTGGAACAAGCTCAAACAGCTTATTCCAATAGGGGTATGGGAAGATAAGGTATATTTTTGAGACAGAAATGTGAATATATAAATAATGGTGTTTTTTTGTGAATGATGCTGGAGAATTTTGCGTAAAGATATGGTAAATGGTTTGTTCTAGATACAGAATGATGCAAAAGTATTTAAATTTGATTAGGCAAGTTGTTCCTATAATGCATTTAAAAATTGAAGTAACTGTTTTTTTGCTGACGAACTTTTAGATGTGTGTGTCTGTGTTTGTGTGTGTGTGTGTGTGTGTGTGTGTGTTTGTGTGTGTGTGTGTGGGGGGGGGGGGGGTAAGAGTGTTCTTGCAAACAAAATTCCTGAATAAATGGAAAATTTTATTTTTTGTGTGAAAGACATAGTGCGTGAATGTTGATTGGAACAAGCTTAGAGAGCTCATTTTAATGTGAAGTCATAAAGCTGTGTTTTACGTACGAAATTCTGGAATAACTAAAAAAAATTGCTTTTTTGACTCAAAAAGCATGGTGTGCGACCTCTCATTGGAATGAGCTCAAAAAGCTCATTCCAATGGGGTATTTACAAGCGATAAGTACATGTATGTTTAAGAGACAAAAATTAAAATTTGAATAGCGATTTTTGCGAAGAATGCTGACAAGTTTTGGCAGTTATGCTGGTAAAAAGGTAAGATATGCAAAGTGGTTGTTTTTTAGAGGCGACATTTAATTAAGGGGAATTAACCCTTGATTACTGAGGTAACTTCTAAAAGTACTGAAATTTCATGAAGCAATGTGAATAACAGACAACAGTTGCCTAAAAATTTCATGAATAACTAAAATTTTTATTCCTTTGTCTCGAAAACATGGCATATGACCTTTGTTGGAATGAGCTGAATGCGTGTGTTCCAATGAGGGGGTCATAAAATTTGAACGAAGATTTGTGTGAATAATGCATTAGTACTGCTAGATTTGGGTAAACGGTTCACCCTGGATACCACCCCTTCTATAGTAGATCTTTTCTGCAAATTTTGTCTAAGATTCTATCAACTTTACAAATAAATACGTTCATGAATCACAATCAGATCCACCCTACAATGTTGCATACCAAATATCAAAAGATTCTGCCTGCTGGATCTGGAGAAGAAGATTTTTTAAGAAATATGCCTGAAACGCACTAAGTTAAAATTTGGGCTCCTATACGGAGCCCAAATATAAACCCAGGGGGCCGATTTGAACAAACTTGAATCAGATCCACCCCACAATGTTGCTTACCAAATATGAAAAGATTCTGAAGCTGGATCTGGAGAAGAAGATTTTTTAAGAAATTTGCCTGAAATGCACTAAGTTCGAATTCGAGCTTCTATAGTGAGCCCAAATATGAAACTAGGAAGCCAATTTGAACAAACTTGAATCAGATCCACCCCACAATGTTGCATACCAAATATCAAAAGATTCTGCCTGCTGGATCTGGAGAAGAAGATTTTTTAATAAATTTGCCCGAAATGCACTAAGTGCGAATTCGGGCTTCTATATTAAGCCCAAATATGAATCCAGGGGGCCGATTTGAACAAACTTGAATCAGATCCACCCCGCAATGTTGCATACCAAATATCAAAAGATTCTGCCTGCTGGATCTGGAGAAGAAGATTTTTGAAGAAATTTGCCTGAAATGCACTAAGTGCGAATTCGGGCTTCTATATTAAGCCCAAATATGAATCCAGGGGGCCGATTTGAACAAACTTGAATCAGATCCACCCCGCAATGTTGCATACCAAATATCAAAAGATTCTGCCTGCTGGATCTGGAGAAGAAGATTTTTGAAGAAATTTGCCCGAAATGCACTAAGTTTGAATTCGAGCTTCTATAGTGAGCCCAAATATGAATCCAGGGGGCCGATTTGAACAAACTTGAATCAGATCCGCCCCGCAATGTTGCATACCAAATATCAAAAGATTCTGCCTGCTGGATCTGGAGAAGATGATTTTTTAAGAAATTTGCCTGAAATGCACTAAGTTCGAATTCGAGCTTCTATAGTGAGCCCAAATATGAATCTAGGAAGCCGATTTGAACAAACTTGAATCAGATCCACCCCACAATGTTGCATACCAAATATCAAAAGATTCTGCCTGCTGGATCTGGAGAAGAAGATTTTTTAATAAATTTGCTTGAAATGCACTAAGTTCAAATTTGGGCTCCTATACTGAGCCCAAATATAAACCCAGGGGGCCGATTTGAACAAACTTGAATCAGATCCACCCCACAATGTTGCTTACCAAATATGAAAAGATTCTGCCTGCTGGATCTGGAGAAGAAGATTTTTTAAGAAATTTGCATGAAATGCACTAAGTTCAAATTCGAGCTTCTATAGTGAGCCCAAATATGAATCTAGGAAGCCGATTTGAACAAACTTGAATCAGATCCACCCCACAATGTTGCATACCAAATATCAAAAGATTCTGCCTTCTGGATCTGGAGAAGAAGATTTTTTAAGAAATTTGCCTAAATGCACTAAGTTCGAAATTGGGCTCCTATACTGAGCCCAAATATGAACCCAGGGGGCCGATTTGAACAAACTTGAATCAGATCCACCCTACAATGTTGCATACCAAATATCAAAAGATTCTGCCTGCTGGATCTGGAGAAGAAGATTTTTTAAGAAATTTGCCTGAAATGCACTAAGTTCGAAATCGGGCTCCTATACTGAGCCCAAATATTAACCCAGGGGGCCGATTTGAACAATCTTGAATCAGATCCACCCCACAATTTTGCTTACCAAATATGAAAAGATTCTGCCTGCTGGATCTGGAGAAGAAGATTTTTTAAGAAATTTGCCTGAAATGCACTAAGTTCGAATTCGGGCTTCTATAGTAAGCCCAAATATGTATTCAGGGGGCCGATTTGAACAAACTTGAATCAGATCTACCCCGCAACATTGCATACCAAATATCAAAAGATTCTGCCTGCTGGATCTGGAGAAGAAGATTTTTGAAGAAATTTGCCTGAAATGCACTAAATTCGAATTCGAGCTCCTATAGTGAGCCCAAATATGAATCTAGGGAGCCGATTTGAACAAACTTGAATCAGATCCACCCTACAATGTTGCATACCAAATATCAAAAGATTCTGCCTGCTGGATCTGGAGAAGAAGATTTTCAAAGAAATTTGCCTGAAATGCAGTAAGTTCAAATTTGGGCTCCTATACTGAGCCCAAATATAAACCCAGGGGGCCGATTTGAACAAACTTGAATCAGATCCACCCCACAATGTTGCATACCAAATATCAAAAGATTCTGCCTGCTGGATCTGGAGAAGAAGATTTTTTAAGAAATTTGCCTGAAATGCACTAAGTTCGAAATCGGGCTCCTATACTGAGCCCAAATATGAACCCAGGGGGCCGATTTGAACAAACTTGAATCAGATCCACCCTACAATGTTGCATACCAAATATCAAAAGATTCTGCCTGCTGGATCTGGAGAAGAACATTTTTTAATGTTTTTCCCATTGCCTACAGTGTTAAAAAGTGCTGACTCAGCACTTTTTCAAAGTCCCGAAACTGTACCCTATGATAAAACCGATGGCAATTTTTTTTTACCAATCCTTTCTGTTGGTCCTAAGGAAGCTGCACACCAAATAAAAATTCTCAGTGCCGTGCAGTTTTGGAGATATGGGCGTTTTAAATTTTTTCTATTTTTAGCTCCTGCGGTTCCCCCACGGGGCTGCGGGAAAATTTTTTTTTGCATAAATCAAGTACTCATGACCCAATAAGCCCACACATAAAATTTGGTTCAAATCAGCCTCTCGGTTTGGAAAATAGAAATTTGGGGCGGGGCAAAAAATTTTGCCCCTCTCATAACAAAGTCAAGTATAGCCCCACAAACTTCTCTTGAACAAATCTGAGTCTACACCTCAAAAGGAAGCTGCACACCAAATATCAAGTCTCTGCTACTGCTGGTTCATGAGAAGAAGATTTACAAAGATTTTGGTGCCCCTTGGGGGCGTGGCACCACCCGGGAGGAGGTGCAACTTCATTTGAACAAATCTGAATAGGCATTAGGTAATAAACATTTAGCCAACATTTGAATAAAATTGGGCTAGTGGTTTAGGAGGAGAAGTCGATAATGTAAAGTTAACGCCGGACGGACGACGACGGACGCCGGACAGAAAGTGATTAGTAAAGCTCCCCTTGAGCTTCGCTCAGGTGAGCTAATAAACACCAGTTTGACAGCTGCCGATTGCAGCAGTGTAACCGTATTAAGATCTGACACATCCAATTATCTGTGAAGTGAAGTCGGCTTGTCAAAAAGATACGGTACTGTACTTGAATGAAACCATTCTCCCTGAAAAAAAAAATCCATCTCAATCGTAGTCCCACCCCTTCTTAGGAATCCTATGGTCGCCCAAGTCCTTGTTATACAGATAGCGGGATTTTTTCTGATCATCCTTAATTACCTTTCAAATGCATTCTTGTCTATATTCTATTTATTAGAATGGGTAATTCACAATAAAGGAATATTTTGGAAAAAAATCGTTCTGTGTTAAGTCTTTATTCCCTTGATAAAGAAAGGCAGTCATGTGGCCTGTTTTTGTGACCAAGATTTGAGGACATTTTGACCAAGAGTTGGGGACATTTTGACCAAGAGTTGGGGACGTTTTGACCAAGTGTTGGGGACGTTTTGACCAAGTGTTGGGGACATTTTGGCCAAAACATGTCCTAATTTTCTGCGGGTTTTATCAAGTTAGGAACAGGGTTTTACTTATGGTAACTGATGAAAAATGACGAAAATATGACAACAATCGAAACACTTGAGGGTTTGGGGGTAAATATAGTTCAAATAGGTAATAGTTTTGGGAAAAATATTTGGGGACGTTTTGACTACACGTTGGGGACGTTTTGACCAAAAGTTGGGGACGTTTTGACCAAAAGTTGGGGACGTTTTGACCAGAATTTGGGGATGTTTTGGTGGGGACGTTTTGGTTTGGGGACGTTTTGACCAGCACCCATTCAAGAACTAATTAAAACCTGTAAGTCCCTAGATTAGTTTTACTTTAATAACTACCATATATACATGTACAGACCTGCAGATGACTTAACCATTTACCCAACGAATCGGCCACATCTGCCCGCGTAATATGCAAATTCAGCAGCTGAAAAGTTAAAAAATTTATAGTAATTTATATATTTTTTATACTTACCAATGACCCAGACTTAGTTGGCTGGTGCTAACTCTTAAAATTCTAGGACCAAACACAAATTTTGCCCCCCAATCCCCAAAATTTGCATCTAAAACCAAAAGAAATCATGTCCTGAAGGACCTCCATACTTTGCCCTCACTGCGCATGCGCAGTGTCAAGGACGTCCCGAAATTGGCGCCAATTATCATTCTTACAAGCAGTGCCTGGTCAGCGCTATGTACTCAACAGGGAGGTATGAGTTCCCAACTCCTGGGAGGGCCATCCCCGTCTGGGTCATTGGTAAGTATAAAAAATATATAAATTACTATAAATTTTTCAACATTTTTATACTGTACCAATGACCCAGACTTAGCAGAATAGTAAAAAGGCTGGAGGGCCTAGGACATAGAGGAAAATCCAATAAGCTCAACTATATAAATAGAGTCAACCCCTCAAGGAGAAAAGGGGTATTAGGCTTTACATGTATCATTCTTATTTTATGTTAAATTAGAAAGATACAATACCCTTCATAATTGAGCATAATAACATTCATGTTCTCTATTAACATCCAGTATAACCCCATATACTAATTATTTTTAAAGTAAGCCAATAAATAAAGTTAGTCCAGAGAATTGAGACTCTTTATATTCTTTTAAAAGTGTCCGAGGATTGTATATTAACGCCCGTTTGACACTTGACACATACAAATGCTTCACACCGAGCTACACTTTAAAAATAAGACATGAATGAATTTTTAACATTAATATTACACTTTAAAACCATCCCGGTAACGACTCAGAATTACTGACTCCGGAGGAGGAATCCCCTTGCTTTTCACTATAAAGCAGGTGACCTAAGGGAACACCCTCCCTCCCCCCCCCCCCCTTCCTCTTGCCCTGGGTCAAATAGCCGAGAGCGAAGAGGGCAGCAGGACGGAGTCACTGCTGGAACAGAAAGCCTGCATAACTATAGTTGCAACTGTTTAGTGGACGACATTCTGAGCAACAGATAACGGACCTAAACAATGCAGGTCTCCAGAAATGGACTCAATATTTCTGAGATAAAAATTTGTGAATGTGGATGGCTGAGATCAATAAGCAGCCTTCATTAAATCTGTAATAGCAACACTATTTGCGTAAGCCCAAGATGTAGAAAGAGCTCTTACTTCATGAGCCGAAATCTTAAGCACAGACTGCTGAGTAGAAGATATATTATCATAAGCAGTACGGATAGTTAATTGAATCCATCTCGCAATAGAATGGACCGAAATGTCCTTTCATTAGGCATCAGAGACAGAAAGAAGCGCTTCCTTCCCTTTCTGATAAACTGAGATCTTTGTTTATAAATACGTAAAGCTCTAACAGGATAGAGTAAAGGCCTACGCCCGTCTGAAGATGGAAGAGCCTTAATAACAATAGGTTCCTGGTATTTATTAGGATCCTGATTCTTAGCTAAAAATCCAACATTAGTAGTAAAGGTAATAGTGTTCCCGACACTACGATAGTGAGAATCATCCACCGATAGTGCATGAAGCTCACTGACTCTTCTAGCAGAGGAGAAAGCTAAGAGAAAAGCTGTCTTATAAGACAAGAATTTGAAATCTACTGTCCCAAGAGGCTCAAATGGCTTTTCTTTCAGTTTAAGAAGAACCCAAGCTAAATTCCATTTAGGAATTAATCTAAGAGTTCTAGGTCTATTTATCAAAAAGTTTCTAACTAACCTAGATAAAGAGACATTAGGCCAAGAAAAAAAAAGGAATTGATTCTCAGGCACCGCCGCGTTGAAAAAAATGGCCCGCGTTGGGCCTTTTTATTTGGACCGTCATTGCACGAAAATAGGAAACAGGGAAATTGAAAAGGGACTATTGGTTTTAAGGCCCAAAACCAACGAATAAACAGGTAAATATACACAGGTGTGTGTTAAGTGTGAGAGGCAGGGGTCAGCCGAGTGGGCGACTTGGGCGAAGAAGTCGCCTTGTCATTCCTCAAGTCGCCTTGGCTTACATTGGGGGCAAAATTCAAGTCGCCCTCCCAAACTTCCTTGGGAGACATGGCAGTTTACTGTATTTTCTTGTGTTTTATTTTTTAAAAACACACGCTTCCGCAAAAAACAGTAAACACGGTTGCTGTTAAAGTCCGCCACACGGCTATGAAAATAGCCTAAACTAGCCCAATTTTATATTTCTGAAAAGAATTGCAATGGCATAGTCGTTCGAACAATTCGCCCCAACTGATAGCAACCAGCACAAAATGGCTATTTAAAAACAAAGTACCAGACAAAACAACGAATCACACAAGACACGCATCGAGTTAATTAGAATTTATTAAAGTTAACCACCGTTTCAAAACAAAAAAAATGTATTGGAGACAGTTCATCCATATCGAAATTGCTTGCGGTTAAGCTCTGTTCCACTGAAAATTGGCTGCATTGAAATTCGCCCCGCAATTTGCATTGAATGTTTTTCTTTAAAAACTTGTGAAGTTTGTTGGAAGGGGGTTAAATGTAATAAGGCTACAATAGAAATCACAGGTATTTGGATGGATACGAATGGCAGACCTTCAAAGCACCAATCGCACGTGTCAGTGAAAGATGGTTGGCAGAAATTGTCAGTTTTCTGAACAGTGTATTATTACCCAGCGCAGCCGGGAAGGGAGACAACTGAACTGTTTTGTCATTTACCAAAGAAATTAAGTAACTCAAATTGTTAATAACGCTTAATTTACGAAGGATATCGAAAACTTTTTTAACTACGCTTTTCAACTCAGTTAGGGTATTCAGAAACCATGAATGACCCAGCTTCTTATATGAACTTGAAATTTATTTTAAACACTTTAAATATTTTTTTAAAAAGAATATACCTTCTGTTACAGAGAAGAACACTCTCAGCATGGGTCATACTAAATTTCAAATCCACGTCGTTGAAGCAAATACAAAATCAACTGCACGGTAACCTTAGTCATCACTGTTAGGCAAAGAGTTAGGGGGTATTCAGAAACCATGAACGACACAGTTTTTTGTGGGGTGGGGTGGGGGGGGGGATTTTAACCTACATTCTGTTATGTAACCATCTGACTTAGTTTTGTGTGTGTTTGTATGTTTGGATAACTTTTATTTATTTTTTTCTCCACAATTGTGTCCTCTATGTTCATTTATTTTGTCACGATGTCATATACGTTTTATGTTTTTTTTTTCTGATTTCTCCTTCATGTCCACTGACTTCTCCCTCCTGGGTCCTGACTTCTCCCTAAAGTCTCTGAAGGGAGAAGTTACTTCTCCCTAAAATCAGCTGCCAGGCTGACTCCTGGTGAGAGGGGAAAGGTTTTCGCCATATTTTCAGGAGATTGGGCGCACACGGCAGGGGAATTCAAACGCAAACTTGACTCGGTCGATGTTGGGCGAGTTGTCCAACACAGGCATAACCCACCTTGTCGAATACTAAACGTTAAATTTGCCAGGTACTGGCGTCAAGTAAACCTTTTTTGCTGTGAAAACACGAATGAGAAATAGTGAGAATAATTGGTACAGGTAAGTATATTTTCGGGGTGGGGAATTATCACTTACTAAAGAAATACAAAAGTCCAAATTCTGCTGACGTGTCATGAACATAACGGGAAAGAATGGGCAAACACTGAATGGAATCTGAAATTCAGATTTTTCCAGAGCAGTTGTGCATCAAGGGAAATTACTCAAAACACACGTGCGTTTCCCAATACGAATAACGTCTTCATTCAAAGTAAACAAACAAAGTCTTTACGGGCCGACACGTCCAGCTTATTTTGTGTATTGAGTTGGGCCTATCCATTTATTAATTTCACCCACGGGAGATCGGATAGTGATATGAATGAAAGGGCTTCGCCGCAGTGGAAAAATAAAGTGATGTTTCCCTTTTTTAAATATCAAACTTGATCGCTTGGATGTATACGGGTTCAAACTATTTTTAATAGGCGTGGTCTTTGGGAGGGGCTCTTTGACAGACGGCTGATGACGTTACAAGTGCTGTGTAAGTTCCATGCCGAGTTGACACTGGAAGCTTGCTTCCATTCTGGTTTGTTTTTGTTTCCCTTCTAAAATTTCTATCGTAAAAATGTTAATTTCTATCAAAATAACTCACAATGATACCAAAATAATACGAGGGTGGTCAATAATATCAAGTATTCATAAAATAGTTCTGCTTTGTAAAAGTTTAAAAGTGAAGTCAGAGTTCTGTTTCTAAATACAAAAAGTGGTGATATCAGAAAATAAAGAAAAACAGTTTTAGTTTTCAATAAAATGAGTTTTATTTGTATATCATTTTACAATATGCACTTTCCATGCTTTTCAGGTAAAAACAGACATCAGAAAGTGACTTTTGCCTCTCAATCCTTTCTCACCATCTGGAAGAAATAAAAATAAAAAATAAAAATAAAATCCTCCCTCCCTCATTGATTTGAAAAAAAAATTGCCTGAGAATCAATTGATTTTTTTTTTTGGCCTTAGATCCAATTTGTAAACTATCATGGTGTGCATAGGTATCAGATAACATAGACCTATAACCTTTAATAGTAACAGGCTGCAGTTTGATTTCGTCAAACAAGTAAACTAGAAAATTTGCAATGTCTGGTATGGAGGGATCAAAAATATCAACAGAATGATCCCTACACCAACGACGAAAGACCTTCCACTTAGCCGCATAATTTAGCGAACAGGAGGTCCTCCTACAGTTAGAAATCCCGTCCACTGCTCGTCCTGTAAAATGCTTGCCATTCAAGAAGGACCGCACAACGGAAATATGTGAAGGTTGAGACCTTGCGGGTTGTGATGAAGTTGAAGCGATTTCCCCTGCGAAAGAAGATCCTCCTATGGATGAAGCTTTCGCGGTAAATCCCACAGCAGACATCTGAGAAGATTTATCCACGGTCTCTGTGGAGACAGAGATGCTACCAACAGAATCTTGCATTGAGATTGTTTTATCTTTAGCAATACTTGCTGTATTAACGGCGCTGGAGGATACGCATATCCTATCATTCCGTCCCACGAGATCGATAGAGCGTCTACTGCATATGCTCGTGGATCCGGACATGGTGACACATATGTCTGCAACTGATTGTTGAGATGTGTCGCTAATAAGTCTATCATTGGCTGTTCCCATTGGTAGCAAATCTGATTGAATACCTGTTTGTTGAGAGTCCACTCTGACGGCAACAAGCGACCCTTCCATGAAAGGGAGTCTGCTGGTACATTCAGACGACCCGGTATATGAGGGACCGAAAGTAGAACTTGGTGTTCTAGAGCAAACAGAAGGATTCTTTCCGTTAAATTGAATAACGGAACGGAATGAGTGCCTCCCTGGTTCCAGATATACGCCACTACTGTCGTATTGTCGGACAGGATTTGGACATGAGCTTTCTGAATAATGTTCATCCAATGACATAATGCAAGCCAAATCGACATCATTTCCTTGATGTTTATGTGCTTGCTTAGAAAGTGCGGATCCCAAAGACCTTGGCACTTCGAATCCGTTGGGATCAATGTTGCACCCCAACCTGTTTGACTGGCATCCGTCATAATCGTAAAACCCGGATCCGGCAACTGCAGCGGAACTCCCTGAGTCAACTACTGAATGCTTGCCCAAGTCTGAATCTCTTGTTTCACTTGATCTGACAAGAGAACGTCTGAATCGAGCGAATGAATCTTCACACTCCAATTCTGAGTCAAGAAAATTTGGAGAGGACGAGTGCGTAACCGCCCCATCGGAATGAGATCCGCAGCGGCTCCGCACAGACCTATCAGTCTCATGAACTCCCTGGCTGCGACTTTGTCTGTGTGAAGACAATAGCGAGCGTAACAACTGATTAACTTCGCTCTGGTTAACAGCAGACGAACGAGATTGTTGTTCGTCTCGAAGCTCATTCCCAGATGAGTGAATGACTTGGACGGCACCAGATCCGACTTCTCCTCGTTTATAACAAAACCGAGACGTCGGAGCAATAGAAGCAGATTCTGCACATCGTTCTGAAGCATTAACTCAATGCCGTACCTATAAAGAATGTCGTCCAGGTAGGCCGACGTTACCGCACACGAATGAGCTCAGAAATGCATCATTACCGAGTTCATTATTCGAGTGAAAGCCCAGGGCGCTAGGTTCAATCCGAAGCACATCGCCCGGAATTGATATACAACTCCTAGGACTGCGAAGCGTAGATACTTTTTGAAAGTCAGATGTACCATGACGTGAAAGTACGCATCTTTGAGATCTATGCTTGTAGCATAATCTTTCACCCAAATACTCGCTCTGACCGATCGAATCGTCTCCATATAAAACTTCGGAGCGATGATCAGCTTGTTTATCCAGCTCAGATCTATAACTGGACGGAACGAGCCGTCTGGTTTCGGAACCAGAAACAGATGCCTGTAGAAACCCGGAGATTCCTGGTCTTCTACGACCTCTACCGCGTTCTTCATCAAAAGAGACTGTACTTCCGATAAAAGAGCGTCTCTTTTCTGCGGATTTGACGGAAGCTGAGTCCATTTTGGACTTCGAGTTAATGGAGGCTTTTGTTTGAAGGATATTCTTAGTCCTTCCGAAATTACCCCTCTGACCCAGGGGTCGTCCGTAATCGACGCCCACTCATCTGTAAAACTCGATAACCTTCCGCCAACCAGAACACGATAGAGGTTCAAACCATCACCTCCTGGACCTGCGAGGCCTGCGGAAGGAGAAACCACGTCCTCCACGACCCGCACCTCGTCCCGTCGACCTCGGGACATCAGACCGGTTGTCTTGGCCCGAAGAACGTCCTGTACGTGAGTCGCTGCCTTGACGGTCTCTGGAATAAGGCCTAGAGGATGTATAAGAACCTCTATAGGAACCTCTCTTGGGCGTATTTGTCCCAGAAGTACCTGTCTTACTCTTCTCTGCCATATCCGACTTTTTGGAAGCGGAACTAAAAAGCAGAGAATCCGAAGCTTTCTTAGTTATCTTATCATAGATTGCTGAAAGCTTGCCGTCGAAGAGAAGCTCTCCGGAGACCGAAGCGACTCTGAGAGAGTTCTTCACCTTACTATCCACACATGTGGATGTAGCTAGGGCTGCGTCACGTCTAACCAACTCCAGGTTTGCCACTGAAAGGGCGGAGTTATACGTGGAATAAGCTACTGCCCTTGAAAGAAGTCTTAATGAGGATTGTATATCCTGGAATTCTTTCCCTTGAAGACGCAATGATAACGTCTTTGTAAGATGGTCTGCGTATGATAAAGCGTCTAAGCTTGCTCTGTTAGACGTTATTGTCGTTTCCAACGTCGCGGTTGGAATAGACATAGACGACGGTAATGATAATTCTTCCGCCTCGTCGTCTAGACGCAGAGGAACTCTCGGTATTCCCTGTCCTGCCGTATCGAATTTATTCCTTGAATTGATGAAAGGCAGGTTGAGAGCATTAGCGGACAAGAAACCAGCTTTGCCTGTTTTGGAAGCAAGCTTATAGATAGCGTCGTTCAATAATTCAAATGTTGTTGTGACATTATTTGACTGTGTCAGAAACTCAGGGGCGATGTCTCTGAACCGCTCAAAAAATTCAGTGTCCAATGACGCTATCAGTCTCTTATCCGGCATCGCAGCCATCTGGCCCGACGGAACAACTTGTGGAAGGAAGTGCTGGATGAAATCTACGGCAACTTTATGTTGCTCCGAAAGGGATAGCTCCAAGTCCTCGGTATCCCTTTCACCATCCTGTCGGACCTCATGATGATCTCGGTCGACCACACCCGATGCTTCGGCGGAGCGTACCGACCCAGCATCGTCGGATAATTCTTGATCCGATACCGATTCTGTCGGTTGCTGGGATGCTGCGATAATTTGTGCTATCTGAGCTTGCACGTCCATCACCGAGGCCTGCGGAGTGGCGGTCTTACGCTGCTTAGCCTCCGGAAGCTCCGTGTAAACTGACTCCTGCATACTCCTCTTATGCGAACGTCCGGAGTCTGCAGGCCTCTTGTCCCTGGCTACCGGATGGCGTGACCTTGTCGCCGTGGAATCCCTGATCGGCGAAGCTTGGTGGATATCGGCGGTCACGTAGCCAAGGTGCGGTCGTGTGCGCTGCTGAGAGGATGAGGAAGCCTTTTGTACAGTCTCTCCGGACTGTCTATACAACGGAGCGTCCCGATCGGCGGACGTATGCTCCGCTTGCGAAACATTTTGTACCCCAACATCTGGTCCAAGATGTTGTTGTACGAGAGAGGGGCCTCTCTCGCTCGCAGCCCGGATGGACCTGGACGAGCTAGGAACCGGACTACTAGGCTTCCTCCATTCTCTCCTCTTATCCGCCGTCACTGGGTGTGCACCTTGAATATTTATAGTGCTCGCAACACCCAAATCTCCTTCCTGGACCACAACGGACGAACCCGGCTGCCGAACCATTCGATGAATGGACGCTACACCGGGCGAGCTAGCGGACGTCAACGCCGTCGATCCTACTAGGGACCTCTTAGGCAATTGGCGTATCTCCATGAGCACTTTTGCCGCTAGCTCTTCATTTGATTGTGACGACGGAGGCGCACCTATGGAAGATATCACGGAAACATCACCCTGTTCTTGTTCCTCTGAAATAGAAAGTGATAAACTAGAGTGACCCTGCGGAGAAAGGACCGGCATAGCCCTTTCCCCGCTAACAACATACCGTGACACACGTTTCCAATGTTTGTCATCCCAAAATTCACATACTGAACAGGGGTTAGTGCAAGTACACTGACTACAATTTATACAATGATCATGAAAGTCAGAGGAAGATTTCCTCTCATTACAATTTGAACAATATCCTTTCATTGTGAAAAGAAAACAATAAGTACTAGTACTCGCACGAACCCCTGCAAACAAAGATACATAATAACATGATCCATTAACATAGAAAAAATAAATGAAATCAAAAATAATTTTTTAAAAAATATTTTTTCAGCAAAGCCCAAGTTTCCGAAAAGTAACGCCCCAATGAATCCCAAGCCTAAGTGTGGACAAAAATTTTAAAAATATTTTAAGCAATTAATGCAACACTTACGAATAATAATACTGTATCTTATAATGAATTAAACTAGTACAAAGACAAAAGGTCCCCCTCAACAGAGACTGTTGCCAATGTAAACAAGAAGTGTAAAAACACCAGAAACATGACTCCAGGCACTGATAATCCTGGCCCGAAATCAGTTACCAATAATACACTATCTGATGCAAAACAGAGACTTCCAGGGAAGAATCTGCAGAACATCAGATGGTAGATGCAGAACACTATGCCTAAACACCCATGGGTGAGAACGTAAACATGGGGAAAAGAACAGAATTCATTCTGTTACCTAGCTAAATCTCCCAAGAAATTTTAGTAATAATATTACTCAAAAATATGCCAAAAGCATGGGAGAATAGCAAGGGGGGATCTAAATGACAAGGAGAGAGAAAACACTGAATAAGCAGTGAAACTTCATAGCAAGAATGACAACAACAGGCCCATGCCTCGAAAATAGGCAACTTAACATAATTTCATTAAAAAATTTTAAGTTACAGCCCTGAATATTTTCTGTCAATCATTTTTCCTCTCCTCCTTCTATATGCACTTTATATCCACCATTTCTCTAATATTTATGTGTCTGGCATCATTTAAACTGAGATTTACAAGCACAAATATCAGTCAGATGTGAACTGATGAAGGGCCAAACAAAGAATGATAATTGGCGCCAATTTCGGGACGTCCTTGACACTGCGTATGCGCAGTGAGGGCAAAGTATGGAGGTCCTTCAGGACATGATTTCTTTTGGTTTTAGATGCAAATTTTGGTGATTGGGGGGCAAAATTTGTGTTTGGCCCTAGAATTTTAAGAGTTAGCACCAGCCAACTAAGTCTGGGTCATTGGTACAGTATAAAAATAGTACTATTTTTCAAAAAATTTCAACAAAACTGTATCATGTGACCCCTCTTTGGAACGAGCTAATCGAGCACGTTCCAATGAGGGGGTCACATGATATGATTTTGTTAAAATTTTTTAAAAAGTTATATATTTAAAATAATACATTGTGATATCATCTGCTTTGGGTAAAGGGTTAACAGTGTTTCTACATAACTGTTGGCTACCTGTACAGGTAAAAAGTAATAGAGTGCAAAAGCACGAAAAAGATCGAAAAAGGGTCAAGCGAGACCAGCGCTCGAAATTACAGGTACTCTCTCTGCACACCTCTTGCATTTACCGAGCACATGCGCAACAACCGTGACGTCAATTCCATATTTCCACCAACGAGAAGTTTGTGATTTAGCGGGGAGGCATCGATATCAAAGATATTCCCAAGGAGGGTGGGCCTCCGGTAAACAATTGAGGTAGGTATGTTAAGAAACAAAATTTACTAAAAAATTTTAATTTCTTTTCAACCTACACACAATTGTTTACAATTGGCTGAATAAACAATAGGAGGAGGAGAATCACATAACCAACAAGAGCAGCAGAAAGAAAAGCAAGAAGGGCAGAGAACAATAGCGAAACCTGTACTGAAGATAGAGAGAATTCACCTGAAAAGAACAAGGCTGAGCAAAAGCACAAACCCGATAAAACAAATTTAACGAGGGTGCACAACAGCCTGAGCAGCAACGAGAGGGCCTAAAGAATGGAGGTCCTCAGATTGCAGCTGTAGGAGGAGATAAAAGGAGGAGAAGGTAGAAGCATTCCTCCAGTAAGCCGCATTCATCACATCCAGGAGCGAAAACAGAATTGGCGAACGCCCAGGATGTAGAAATGGCATGAACCTCATTGAGCATTAAACCGGTTCGAAACAAGATCCGAAGCAGACAAGTGGGAATATGCCAGCTTGATTGCAAGACAGATCCACCTGGAAATAGAATGGGGAGAGATGGACTGCCTCTTAGGAATGAGAGACAGAAAGAATCTCTTCTGACCCCTCCTAATGAACTGAGTGTGATTAATATAAGTCTTGATCGCACAAACAGGACAAAGAAGAGGTCTCTGACCATTGACAGCGGGGAGAGCCCGAATGCAGATGGGAGGAGGTACCGAATCAGGAAGTTGATTCTTAGCCAGAAAAGAGCAATCAGTAGTGAAGGTGACACTGTTAGCCTCATTTCTGAAGAAAGCAGAATCAACAGATAGCGCATGAAGTTCACTGACTCGAGCAGAAGCAAACGCTCAAAGGAAAGCCGTCTTATAGGTGAGAAAACGCTTATCGGTCTCAGATAAAGGCTCGAACGGCACCCCCTCCAAACAGTGCAACAACCATGCCAAGTTCCACTTGGGTGTAAGACGCAAAACTCGAGGCCTCTTCGAAGAAAAGTGCCGAATGAGTTTGGAGAGAAAAAGATTACGACCAAAGCACCGCTTTTCCACATAAGAGAAAGTATCAGACTGCACAGACTGATAGCCCTTAATTGTAATAGGCTGGAGGCCCTTGGAGTCAAAAAGGTATACCAGAAAATCAGCAATTTGAGCGAATGACGGATCACGGTAACCTACATTGTGATCTGTTCACCAGCGGCAGAAAACCTTCCACTTCGCAGCAGAAGTCATGCCAGTGGAATGTCGCCACGATGTGGAAATGCACTCCACTGTTCGTCTCGAAAAATCTCTACGTCGGAGACAGGACCTGATAAAAGACGGGCATGAAGGGACAGGCTCGCCAGGTTGTTGTGATACTTCCTGGGATGACCCTGGGAAAGAAGATCACGACGTAGAGGTAGACGAATTGGCTGATCTGTCAACAGAGGCCACAGCAGATTGATACGCACCCTCTGTGGAGACAGAGGTGCGATCAGAATGATCCTGCAACTGCAAGCACGAATCTTCGATAATATTTGAGGAAGAATCAGTGCAGGAGGGAAGGCATGGCTGATCCAACCTGTCCAGTCCAGAGACAGAGGGTCGACCGCAAATGCCAGAGGATCTGGACAAGGAGAGACAAAGGTCTCTACCTGATGATTCCAGCGAGTGGTGAAAAGGCCGACCATAGGACGTCCTCACCGCTTGCAAATTGCCTGAAACACTGACCGATGTAGCATCCATTCGGTTGGAAGGACACTGTCGCGTTGGGAAAGGGAGTCTACTAGGACGATGAGACACCCGGGAATGTGTCGAATGGACACCCGAGCATTTACATCCTGCGCCAACAGAAGAACAGTGAGTGGACAGACCGAGAGGTTCCAACGTCTCACCCCCAGACCCGATCGCTAGCATCCGCAGTAAGGATGCGATCGGCCAAAGGAAGATCCAACGGAACACTATGTGTCAGCCAGGGAACAATGATCCAACTGGAAGTGTTGGAGAGGTTGTACAAACAAGCGATCAAGCAGAATGAGATCTGTCACCGAACCGCAAAGGCCCAGCATCCGAAGGAAAGTCCTGGCCGAGACCTAAGAAGAATGAAGCAGGTTATGAGTCAAGGCGGAAAGAATCGTCGCCGAGCATTGGGTACCGACACCACATTGTGAAGAGTGTCGAAATCCATCCCCAAATGACAAAATTGCTGAGAAGGAAGGAGATCCGACTTCTCGCGATTGACTCTGAAACCCAGCGACGCTAGTAGGCAAAGAAACTGCCGGACATCTGACTCCAGAACAGCAGCATCGTGGTGCCATTGGAGGATGTCGTCCAGGTAGGCTGACGAAGTCACAGCCGACTGAGTAAGGTGGAAAGCAAACACATGTGACATCAGTCGGGTGAAGGCCCAAGGAGCCAGGTTCAAACTGAACGGGAGAGCTCTGAATTGATAGACTCGATCCCGAAACGAGAACCAAAGGTATTTCCGTGATGCCAGATGAATGGGTACATGGAAGTAAGCATCCTTCAGGTCAATACTGGCAGCAAAGTCGCCCTGATGAACTGAACATCGAACCGACCGGAAAGTCTCCATACTGAAACAAGGTGCTATAATGTACTCGTTCAGGATACTCAGATCGATGACAGGACGAAATTGGCCGTTTTTCTTCGGCACCAAGAAAAGTCTCAAGTAAAACCCCGGTGAAAGGGTGTTCCTGACCACCTCGATCGCCCCTTTGGAGAGGAGATTGTCGATCTCCTGCACCAGAAGGTCCCGACGTAGAGAATCAGAAGGGACCTGAGTCGGGAGGGGCACCCGAGATAAACTGGTGTGCCGATGGAAGGACAGTCACAGACCGGATTGTATGACACCGAGAATCCAAGTGTCTGACGTTATCTCTGTCCAACGCTTGTAAAACAGCGACAGCCTTCCCCCGACTGGAGGCAAATCGAGGTGAGGACCTTCACTTGCGGCCTCGACGAGGCCCCCGAAAGGAGAAACCACCACCTCAGGAAGCAACAGAGTCCAGAGACCTTCCTGTCTGAGGCTGCCAGTGAGCCTGGCCGCGTCGGCACTTCTTCTGAGCAGAAGGAGCAGAAGGAGCCGAAGACGCAGCTGAAAGCGTAGCCGATGCAGCAGAACGCTTGGTAGGCCAAAGCCTGTGCCAAGACTGAGGAGGGGGGCCCATCACCTTCAAGATAATCGTCATCCTCTGTTGCAGAAGAGACGTAGCCCAACTCGGGCTGACCAGCAGAAACCTCCTGTGAATACTGTGCAGTATCCAAGGGGCCATACAAGACATCTCGGCGACCGACCAAAGGAGGTAGTGCCTCAGGAGGCACAGGGTGGCCAACTTGAGGGTTGCTAGGAAGCAACCGGGTGAGCGTCAAAATGGCCTGACGCAGGTCACCCTGAGAATCCGTCACAGCAGCATCGCCCAGTGAAGTGTCCTCCCAATGGATCCTTCTTGTGGAACCCAAATCCTCAGAAGGGACCGACGACGAACGTCGATCGGCAGACAGAATAGGGAGACGGTGAGAAGACACCGGAGGATAATCCCGATTGTGACGCCCAGGGGCAATCACTGACCTCTGCGGAACAGAAGGCCCTGCCTGCAAATCCTCTAAAGAGATCGATGGCATACGTCGATCCGTAGCTGGACCTGGGACACGGTGAGAAGACACCGGAGGATAGTCCCAAGAATAACAAGATCCTGCCATTAGCCTCTGCATGGCAGAAGGCCCCCAACTGCCCATCCTCTGAGACCGACGGCAAGCATCGATCGACATCCAGACTCGGAACACAGTGAGGAATCAACGGAGGAAGGTTCCGAGAGTGACAGCTAACCAGCACTGTCACTGACCTCTGGCGAACAGCAGGCCCTGGATGCCAATGTCCCAACCCCATCCTGCTAGTCGGCGCACTAGCAGGGTAAGGAGGAACAATAAACGATTCGCTCGAGGGGCGAGGAATGGCTGCCGAACAGCTCAACTGACTAGGAGCAAACCTAGCCAGATGAGACGGAGCAGACAGCAAACCCACACAGCTTTGCCGCGAAACCAGGGGAGGCTGAGAGCTCATAGACATACCAGCAGATACAGTCTCAGATCCCCGAGACTGTATACCATCCCCAGAGGAGATGGAAGAGCCACCATCATACAGAATAGAATCTGTAGTAACAACTTCCTCTGCAACTGTCGACGGCATAGGAGGCAAATCGGAGAGTGTCACCGACATCTCAAGAGTGACATTAGAAGACAAAGAGACCACGGTCTCCATGTCAGGTATCACCGCACTAGCACCGTCAACAGTTGCAGAGGAACTCGCCACAGAAAAAGACAGATCAGCATCCTGTGTGACAGAGTCACTACGTGCACTCACAGAAATATCTGATAAGGCACGGCTACCCTTACCCCGAGAACGAGGGGTTCTAGCTCTAGACAGAACTACCTTGTTAACAGAAGCCTAGAATTTTGAGGACCAAACCCCATAAATACCACAAGATTGGGCTGGAGTACAATTGTTGCAAGTGACACATGTGGAATGAGAGTCATCCACATGTTTCACCTGCAAACAAGAGGAACAAGGAATAGTCTTAGGCATAATATGAAAATGATATATGAAATCAAGCTTTCCACCGACGGAAAACAGAACAATGGTTGTGTTCACACGTGGGGGGAAAACAAGACTGTGTGAAAAAGCAAGCAAAAATTATCAAAAATATCATGAAATAGTAATAATTTAGAAGCTTGAAAAGGATACAATCCACTTGCACATAATCAGATGAAGATAGCACATACAAATAAGTTGTTCACGAAGATAACAGCTAAAAAATAGCACGAGTCTCAAAAATTTCCAACCAGTACAATGGTGGAAAAAAAAGGAATTGACGTCACGGTTGTTGCGCATGCGCTCGGTAAATGCAAGAGGTGTGCAGCGAGAGTGCCTGTAATTTCGAGCACTGGTCTCGGTCAACCCTTTTTCGATCTTTTTCGTGCTTTTGCACTCTATTACTTTTCCAACTTGTTTGGAAAAGTTTCTTAAAAGCTTGAGTTAGTTCCGAAGTAGGGCTTGCACTTACGTTACAGCCAATTGTAAACAATTGTGAGTAGGTTAAAAAGAAATGTATATGGCATTAAATCTCAGAGAATTTATAAAAATATACTGACCTGATCAACTGGCGAGAACTGTACACACCAAATGCCTCTTTTATGTCCTTTCATAATACCTATCAATGAAAGATCTGGCAAACTCCACAACTGGAAGACAAATGTAAACGAAGGTTCACAGATATTTTTCGAGTGAAATTCAGGTGCTTTTCCTGTTAATGATGAAATGTATTCAATTAACAGGAGTATTCAATTAACAGAGATTTGGTTATTTTCCTGTGTTTTACAGAAAAACTGGGCATTTATTCTATTGTATCTTGTTCGACAGAGCTCATAGAGTGTGGGCAAATAAGATATAATAAATTAAATGCCTGTATTGGATGCACTGAGGCCAAAAAGGTAAAAAATATACGGGGGCTTTGGAGATTGTCAAAGTAATTTCTCGACATACAGCGGGATTTTTTATTCAATTAACAGGAGTATACTCTATAATCCATAAACATTTAACAGCAGGGATGCAAAAATTGCATGAAAACTTGCTTCCTTCACATGAAGGTTATGCAAAATTGTTTGGCATAACCATTTTGCCATTCGTGCAGAATTCCCGTAAGCTGGTACAGTATGTGGAGAGCAGATTATAAGTAAATCACCTGTCACAATCTCCACTGACTGTAGTAAATGATTTGTCATAAAACATTTTTTTTAAGTTGCTAAATCAGGCACATGTACAAGTAAACATCGTATCCAGAATTGAAAACACTGTTACAAACATTTTTGTTCAATTACTTCCAATGAGCAAAAGGTGGACCAGGTGTCGTTCCAGATAGCTGATTATGGAGATTTCAACTGATGATTCTCAAGAGTAAACTATTCACTGAATGCATTACAGTTTTTACTAGCATATATCATAGTGATGTAATTAAAAAACAAACAATCACAATGGATCATTACAACGAACACATTAGCAAACATATTGTTTCCACTTGTCTTAAACAACTGTGACAATATCATCCAAGTGTGCTCCCACCCACTAATAAAAATAGTCTATTCATACCCGTAGGCCTATATTTATATGTACCAACAAAAATTAATTACGGTAACTGTAAGTCTTTTCATATTTTCAAACACACCCACGAACTGCGCCTTTCTCTTTGTAAAATAAACTGCTAGTGTACATATTAGCCTATTTGTTTTAATCAGATCTGGACCCCTTCCCGGGAGAGGAAGGCTTGCACATGAAATAAGAAGCAGAATATTGAATAAAGAGTAAGAAGCACTGTAAAGGAGCACATTCAAAACTGCTGAAATTTCCTAGACAGCCTCCCCCTCCACATATATCAACTCACCGCCATTGTTCTGCCATCTCTACCCAGTATTCTTATCCTCCCCTGCTTGATAATCTGTCACCGTTCAATGAAAGAAAATAAAATGTTTTTCCAACACTGGTATAAAATTATCGAGAATGAAAACGCCACTTTTACTTTCCATAGCGTAACTGAGCGACTGATGAGTCATTCAACAATATTAAGATATTAACATCTGGGCTAAAGGCAGAAGTAATATAAAGTTTCATAATTTTTTACTACCCCCACAGTGCCACCATAACAACTCAGACACATCTAGTATCTCAAGCCCATCCGAGAAAAATACAAAACTCCCAAATTAAATCGGCCTGTACAGTTACACAACTTACTTTGTGTTTCCACGGCTTGAGTTTAATTCAATGATGCTTTAATAGCGAATTTCCACTTCACAGCGATTTTTTTACCAATACCTTCAATCCGCATGTTACTAACAAGGAAATTGAAATGAACAACATATATACTCGCCCAAAAAAGAAAGTGTGCATTGCAGAAATTGATCAAACTCCAAAAAAATAATTTCGTAGGTGTAAAGAGTGTTTACCTGTTCATGAATAAGTTATATTGAACACAAAAACAGCTTTCCCGTTAAAATTGCATTAACGTTAAATGACGTGCTGCACGTTTGTGAAAAGGCATGTTTTGCACGTGGAGAGTCTGAAAATTCATGCAGCAGTGTAAATCCTTGGGTATTTAAACACTAAAGTAAGACCTTCCTATCGTTCACATTCAAACTTGCGCTGCTGTTAAAACGACTCCACATTAGCATGCCAAGATTGACAATGAATCAACGTCTCCTTGGGTATGATTAGAGCTGGCAGAACACACAGAGAGGTTGCCCAGCATTTGAACTGCCACCATAACACTGTAGACAGGCTAGTTCATCGACATGCACAACATGATGACGTTCGAGACTGACCCCGCTCTGGGAGACCCCGAGTTACCACCCCTGCACAAGATCGGTATATCCGTGTCGTCCATCTCCGGAACCAGCAACAAACGGCAATGACGACAGCCAGGAACATCCCTAACCTGAGACAGATACATCCTCAAACAGTAATCAACTGGCTGAGAGAATACGGCTTACGTCCTCGAAGACCTGCAATTCATCTGATTTTGATGTTACGTCATCGTCGTGCTCGACTGCAGTGGTGTAGACAACATCTCAGGCATCCCTTACACTGGTGGCGACGTGTTTTATTCACAGATGAATGTCGTTTCCATCTTTCATCATCAGATGGCTGCCAGAAAGTGTACAGATGTCGAAACGAACGCTACGCAGATCTATGTGTCGTGGAGCGAAACCGTTATGGGGGGAGGGGTCTCTCATGGTGTGGAGTGGCATCACTGCCCGTAACAGAACTGAGCTGGTCATTATTGATGGCAATCTCAATGCAGCCAGATATCGTGATGAAGTGCTTACACCTGTTGTTGTCCCATTTCTGCAACATCACGTCCCCGGCGTCATTCTACAGCAGGACAACGACCGACCCCACGCAGCTCGTGTTGTTCAACAGTATCTGCAGCAACAACAAGTGGATGTTCTTCCCTGGCCCGCAAATTCGCCCGATATCTCATCCATTGAGCATGTATGGGACGAAATGAAACGTCAGCTACGCCGGCTTCCCCATGCACCGTCAACGCTTGTGGAACTCCAAAGACAGCTTATCAGAATAGGGAACAACATCCCACAACACTTCCATGCTAACTTGTTCGCTTCCATGAGGCATAGATGCACAGCAGTAGTCGATGCAGACGGAGGTCATACCAGATATTGAGTGTGTGACTTTTGTGTTTGACCCTTAGTGTCTTTGACTCTCCATGGCACCAAGAGTATTCGTCGTAGCGTAATGAAATTTCTCGTGTTGATCACAAATTGATTCATCTGTGATTGAATAAAATTTCCATGAATGAAAATGATATATATCTTTTTTAGTGTTATTTTTTAGCATGCACACTTTCTTTTTTGGGAGAGTATATATGATACAGTGGTTTTCAGCAGGGCAACAGCTAAAAACTAGAATGAAATGACGATGTTAGGCAGTTGTTTCGTGGTGAATAAACATTTGAAAAAATAAGCGAAAGGGCATTTAATCTAATGAAATATGTTTAGTGAGGATAATGCACATTGAAAATATTCATCGAACAGATAATAACGTAGAATAGATCTAGCCTTATTTGTTTATTTGTATGCTAAAAACAAAAATGTTAATTTTTGTCCAAACAAATCGATTGAGTTCTTCCTCTCATAATGCCCAACCGATTTGTCAAGTTTAGTTTTGATCAACCTTGTGGAATTTAAATTAGGAAGTGGAAATAAACTCTTGGAAAATTTTAAGTTCAAGATCACTGTGATCTTGACTTTTTGTGCAATGATAACAAAATAAATAGGGTTCTTCCTTTCATCAGGCCAAACCCACATGTCAAATTTGGTTTTAATCAACCAAGTGGAGTTATTTAATTAGAGAGTGGAAACAAAAAACACCCAGGTATTTTTTAAGTTCAAGGTTACAGTAACCAAGACCTTCAGCAGAATGAGACCAATTAAATAGAGTTTTTCCTCTCATCATACACAATACATGTCAAGTTTGTTTTTGATCAGTCAAGTGGAATTTTAATTAGAGTGGTAACCAACCAACTCCCTGAATCTTTCTCAAGTTCAAGGTTACAATGACCTTAACCTTTGACACAACAACCTAAAACAAGAAGAATGTTACTAAGGTAACACATGCCCCCCCCCCCCCCATCTTGCAGATGCGGCGGAAACTATTATACGCGACACACCTTCTGACTGTCCTTAACATTTGTAAAAAGTTTAACAATTGTACTATGATTCGTTTCTGAGTTACGGCTGAAACACGAATATTGACCGATTTTTAGTGTGACCTTGATCTTGCATGTACGAACCCGGCTATGGTGTGTGACACATCCTCCCAATATTTATTTATTTATTGATGTTTAAGGTCACATATTTATGCACAATGGCTAATCATGACCGTGACAGTTTTATGGGTGGAGGAAGCCGGAGTACCCGGAGAGAACCACCGAGCAATGACGAGCAGCTGCCAGCTCCCCAACATCGTAACTCCGCACTGCAGCACAGGCAGGGTTAGATTGGTTGAAAACATGCGTACCATCGGCGTGCAGTACGCCTTAGTACACAGCATCATCGTGCCCCCACGCGGGCAATGGAGATGAAGTGTCTTGCCCAAGGACACAACGCGGTTACCACAGGTGGGATTCGAAATCGAGGACCTCTCGGCTTGCAGCCTGCACATCTACCTACTGAGCTACCGCGCACCCCCACATCCTCCCAAGGTCCTTTATAATTGTGTGAAGTTTGATGACTGTGACCCTAACCGTTTTCGAGTTACTGGCTTGGACACACACACATGGATGGACACACGGACAGACACATGCACACTTCAATCACTATATGCCACCCGACCTAAGTCGGGGGGCATAAAAATAGTGATCTTCTTCTCTTCATACCCAACCAACATGCCAAGTTTGGTTTTGATCAGCCCAGTGAACCTTTAATTAGAGAGCGGAAACCTACTTCACCAAGAGACGAATAAATGGACAGACTGACGAACACAGTCATGGCTTTATGCACCGACATTTTTTCAAGAGAATAAAAATCTCCTAACATTTTGCTTCGATGAAAACTATTAACTCCACTCACCTTGGCTGTTCTGTCCTGTGAGCCTGTAGCAAGCAGCTTATCATTTGGTGCAACTGCAATGGAATTTATGTCTTTGTCATGACCTCTCTGTGTTCTCTTTGCATGAAGAGTTTCTATGGAGTCGAGAGACAAATTGCTCTGTATTGTCCATAATTTGAGAGTGCAGTCTACACTACCACTCAATACATATGAAAGACTTTGTCTGCAACAAATGTTTAAAACTTTTTGTGAGAGTTTAGATCACAGAAATAAATAGACACTAAATTTTGCATAACATGAACGGCTATACAGTGGAACCCTCTTCATACAATAGTCAGTCTGCCACGGAAAAATCTTTAATCAACAGTAATTTGAATATTTTCCAGAATTCTAGTGATAAACTTAGCCCAGTTTATTTTTGCCAACTGTGCTGGTCGATCAAATTGGACCAATGTGCTCCTCACTTCTCGCTGTGTTTTGTAGCGAATTATAGCACGATTTTCCTTGACTGCCATGTAGAAGATTTATGGGCTAAACAAAATAAACATATAGTGTTTTCAAGTAAAAAATTTATTCTACTCGTAGAATAAAGAATTATACCGACTCGCCAGAGGCTTGTCGGTTTCATTCTTAATCCTACTCGTAGAATAAATTTTTTACTTGAAGAGGCGAGTCGGTTTCATTCTTAATTCTACGAGTAGAATAAATTTTTTACTTGAAAACACTAAATGTTTATTCCATATATATCTTGTCTGGCAGAGTTCATGGATCTCTGCTAAACAAGATATACTAGATTAACTGGGAGAGTGCTTAATTATTTTTAGCCATCAAAAATTTGTTCACAAGTCTTTGCCTTGTTACAATTTATAGCAGGCCTATGGGCACTCTACCTTGAAATGTAACAAGAAAAATCCGTACAGACTAAATAATTTAGATTCAAGGATTAATGAAAGATATCCACAAAGTTTGAAGCCTTTAAGTTGCAGAACCTACACTTTAGAATAAAGCTCAACTATAGGCTTCTTGTACTCAACCAATCAAATGCCTTTATTGGATGTACAGTATCCAAACAGAACAATAAACATTGGGAATTCAGAGGTCAACAGAGTAATTCTTAGACAGATTACAGGATGGTTAATTCAATTAACAGAGGTTCACTCTATAACCTATATGAAATTAATTGGAAGAAATCTAAATTATTTTTGATCATCAAAATTTGTTCACATGTTTTTAACTTGTTACTGTTTATGGGAGAGTGCCTGTGTATGTACAGTATTCAATGGTGACAAGAAATTCCAGGATGGAATCAAAGTAGTTTAGGAAGCAGAAGAATCCTGAATACTTCTATTATCAGATCTCATTAAGTCATTTTCTTCTCAATTGTTTCAAAAATTTCCAACAAAACCATTTCACATGACCCCCTCATTGGAACAAGGTTGGTGAGCTTGTACCAATGAAGGGGTCACATGATATAGTTTGGCAGACATTTTTCTGGAAAAGGAATGTTGATCAATTGTTCAGTTTGTGAATTACATGGGAGGATCTGACTGATTTGTTATGTAAAGAAATAATTAAAAACTATTAATTTTTTGTCTCCGTAACTTGTCAGTTTGATTTCATAAGCAGATTTTGCTAAACATTCCACAGTCTCACAAACAACTTTCATAAAACTCTAATTTACCTTATTTTTACAATTAACAAAAAAAATTCTACACTCTTCCCAAACTTCAAAAGCAGTTGATGATCCATTAGTTACATGAAAAAAATTGTAACAGAACAAATTTACATGATGAGAATGGGAAATTTTGAATTGGATTTTTGGGGAAAAAATCATACCCAAATGCCACTGGAAAAGGGTTCCATAATCAGCTCTTGTAGACAACTCTTAAAATCTAAGTGAGAATCAGAATCGATTCACACAAATGATTCTCGCACGGAAAATAATAAACTTTAATTTTCACAAATTTTTCATTTGATTCTTGTCATAGATTCTGAAAGTGTCCTTAACCCCCTTCACACTAAGGTCAAAATACCAAAATTTCAAGTAGCCATTATTCCCATAATGCAACTAGAAATTTAATCAATTCAGTCTTGTTTGACAGAGTTCAATGAACTCTGTCAAACAAGACTGAATTGATTAAATTTCTAGTTGCATCATGGGAAAAATTAGCCGCCTGAAATTTTTAGATTTTTACATCAGTGTGGAGGGGGTTAAAGGCCTGGAGAATTCTACTTATTTTTTTGCTCCCCAATAATGAGGTAACACTTGAACTTAGCAGTTGTGTATAGTGAAATCTTGGCTGCCGATACAGGCTGTCAAGAGTTCACTAGAAATCACTGGTCCACTGCCAAGGGACTGTAGCATCCATCAGCAAGACCCACCAAAAAGACATGTGTTCTACATGCACATGTAAGACAAGAAAATCACCAAAACTGGAACTAAGCCCACAAAGGATAAACTCTAATAAATATATAGATATGAGGTTTGAGTTTCATTATGGCATATGTGCAGGTTACACTCCCACACAGGTATAACACACTCTAATGAACTGAAAACTGATTCTCTCAGCAGGAGTTTGCAAGAATCAAAACCATTTCTTGTGAATCAGGCAAAATTTTTAAGCCCTGTGTCGTAGAGCTGAAATGGTTAACTGATTAATCAATGATCAACATCTTGATCGATCCAAAAAGTAATTGTTTGATTAACCGTTACTTTTGAACTACGGAGTTATATGGGTTAACAAAGGAACAAACTTGCTGCAAAATGGGCAAACATTGTCACACTGACTCACATCAATTATGCGAGACAGAGTAAAGCATGCAAGTTACTTGCTGACATACTTGTTTACTTGCATCATCATCATACTGTATCAGCAGCTGGAACTGGTCATTCTTAACCCTTTACTCATTGCAGGTAGAAGACGATACTTGCAAAATAAATTCATCAATTACTAAAAATTTTCAGTTTTTGTCTCAAAAGTTAAAAAATTTATAGTAATTTATATATTTTTTATACTTACCAATGATCCAGACATAGCTGGTGCTAACTCTTAAAATATAGGGCCAAACACAAATTTTGCCCCCCAATCCCCAAAATTTGCATCTAAAACTAAAGAAAACATGTCCTGAAAGGCCCTCCACACTTCGCCCCTACTGCGCATGCGCAGTGTCAAGGACGTTCCGAAATTGGCGCCATTTATCATTCTAATAACCAGTGCCTGGTAAGCGCTATGTACTCAGCGGGGAGGCAAGAGTTCCCAACTCCTGGGAGGGCCATCCCCGTCTGGGTCATTGGTAAGTATAAAAAATATATAAATTACTATAAATTTTTTAACATTTTTATACTGTACCAATGACCCAGACATAGCTGAATAGTAAAAAGGCTGGAGGGCCAAGGACATAGAGCAAAATGGAATACGCTCAATAAAATAAAATAGAGTCATCCCCTGTAGGGAAAAGAAGTAATAGGCCTTACATGTATCTTTCTTATTTATGATAAATTAGAAAGATACAACACCTTCCAAAATTGAGCTTCATACATCCATGTACTCTATTAATATCCAATATAATCCTTATACTAATAATTTTTAAAGTAAGCCAATAATAAAGTAAGTCTAGAGAATATAGACTCTTATACTCCTAAAAGTGTCTGAGAATTGCATAATCATGTCCGTTGACATATGCAATATTCAAAAGCTATACTTTAAAAACTAAGACTTGAATGAATTTTATAAACTTAAACTTCTCACTAAACAACCATCCCAATAACAGCTCAGAATTACTAACTCCGGAGGAGGTATCCCCTTGTTTTCATAGTAAAACAGGTGACCCAAGGGAACACCCTCCCCCCCCCCCCCCCCCCTTTTTCTTGCCCTGGGTCAAATAGCCCAGAGCGAAGAGGGCAGCCGAACGGAGACACTGCCGAAACAGACAGCCTACCTAGCTATAGTAGCAACTGTTAAGAGAAATGACATTCTGAGCAGTAGATAATAGACCTAACAAAAGAGGCCTCAAGAAATTGACTCGATATTTCTAAGATAAAATTCATGAATGTGGATGGCTGAGCGCAATGAGCAGCCTTCAAAAATCTATAATAGCGACACTATTAAAGTAAGCCCAAGAAGTAGAAGAACTCTTACTTCATGAGCCGAAATCTTAAGCACAACTGCTAAGTCAATGATATACCATAAGCAGTACCGATAGTTAATAGAATCCATTAACAATAAAATGGAGCGTAACGTCCTTCTACTAGACATCAAAGACAGAAGAAGCTTACGCCCTTGTAATAAACAGATATCTGTTTATAAATACATAAACTGTACCCGGAAAGAGTAAAGGCCTATGCCCATACGAAGACGGAAGGACCTTAAAATAATAGGTTCCGGATAATAGGAGCCTAACTCTTATGCAACAATCCAACCTAAATAGTAACGGAAGTATTGATTCCGAAACTATGAAAGTGAAAATCATCCATCGATAGTGCATGAAACTCACTGACTCTACAGTAAAAGAGAAACCAACAGAATTACTGTCTAAAAGGTCAGAATTTGAAAACTACTGTTTCCAGAGGCTCAAATGATTACTTAGCTAAATAAGAACCGAAGTTAAAATCCGTATAGGAATTTAATCTAAAGATTCTAAGTCTATTTATCAAAAAGTTACTAACTGACTTAGATAAAGAGACAAAAGACTCAATTGTAAACTATCGTAGAGCGCATAGGTATGAGGTAACATAAACCTATAACCTAAATAATAACAGGCTG
Source organism: Pictodentalium vernedei (assembly GCA_031216915.1). NCBI lineage: Eukaryota > Metazoa > Mollusca > Scaphopoda > Dentaliida > Dentaliidae > Pictodentalium > Pictodentalium vernedei. The sequence continues at coordinate 122,311 of JAUFNR010000045.1, read as the reverse complement.
CAGTAGATCTTGTAAAACAAGTATACTAAACAAGAGGCCCCACGTGGCCTTAATCGCTCACCTGACAAAGTGACTCTAAGAAGTATTTTAGGTCACCTTCACCATGTCATGCCTCATCAACATTAACTGGTTGAGTGATAGATTTTGTTTGAAGTTCAACATTTGTTACCTAAAATTAGTTTTATTTAAAATCATTGGTGTGTGGCCAATCTCCAATGATTTTTAATAAAGCAAATTTATCTCTGCAGACAAACTGGTTTAGCATGAAGCACAAACAAGGAATGTGAAGAGATAGCCTTGGACATCTCTCCCCAACTGTGGATATCTTCCATGTGCTACATGTATATATTTGCATGCAAGAAAACAAAAATTTTCACAAATTTTATTTTTTTTTATCATCATTAGAACAAGCTCAAACAGCTTATTCCAATAGGGGTATGGGAAGATCAGGTATATTTTTGAGACAGAAATGTGAATATATAAATAATGGTGTTTTTTTGTGAATGATGCTGGAGAATTTTGCGTAAAGATATGGTAAATGGTTTGTTCTAGATACAGAATGATGCAAAAGTATTTAAATTTGATTAGGCAAGTTGTTCCTATAATGCATTTAAAAATTGAAGTAACTGTTTTTTTGCTGACGAACTTTTAGATGTGTGTGTCTGTGTTTGTGTGTGTGTGTGTGTGTGTGTGTGTGTGTGTGGGGGGGGGGGGGGGGGGGGGTAAGAGTGTTCTTGCAAACAAAATTCCTGAATAAATGGAAAATTTTATTTTTTGTGTGAAAGACATAGTGCGTGAATGTTGATTGGAACAAGCTTAGAGAGCTCATTTTAATGTGAAGTCATAAAGCTGTGTTTTACGTACGAAATTCTGGAATAACTAAAAAAATTGCTTTTTTGACTCAAAAAGCATGGTGTGCGACCTCTCATTGGAATGAGCTCAAAAAGCTCATTCCAATGGGGTATTTACAAGCGATAAGTACATGTATGTTTACGAGACAAAAATTAAAATTTGAATAGCGATTTTTGCGAAGAATGCTGACAAGTTTTGGCAGTTATGCTGGTAAAAAGGTAAGATATGCAAAGTGGTTGTTTTTTAGAGGCGACATTTAATTAAGGGGAATTAACCCTTGATTACTGAGGTAACTTCTAAAAGTACTGAAATTTCATGAAGCAATGTGAATAACAGACAACAGTTGCCTAAAAATTTCATGAATAACTAAAATTTTTATTCCTTTGTCTCGAAAACATGGCATATGACCTTTGTTGGAATGAGCTGAATGCGTGTGTTCCAATGAGGGGTCATAAAATTTGAACGAAGATTTGTGTGAATAATGCATTAGTACTGCTAGATTTGGGTAAACGGTTCACCCTGGATACCACCCCTTCTATAGTAGATCTTTTCTGCAAATTTTGTCTAAGATTCTATCAACTTTACAAATAAATACGTTCATGAATCACAATCAGATCCACCCTACAATGTTGCATACCAAATATCAAAAGATTCTGCCTGCTGGATCTGGAGAAGAAGATTTTTTAAGAAATATGCCTGAAACGCACTAAGTTAAAATTTGGGCTCCTATACGGAGCCCAAATATAAACCCAGGGGGCCGATTTGAACAAACTTGAATCAGATCCACCCCACAATGTTGCTTACCAAATATGAAAAGATTCTGAAGCTGGATCTGGAGAAGAAGATTTTTTAAGAAATTTGCCTGAAATGCACTAAGTTCGAATTCGAGCTTCTATAGTGAGCCCAAATATGAAACTAGGAAGCCGATTTGAACAAACTTGAATCAGATCCACCCCACAATGTTGCATACCAAATATCAAAAGATTCTGCCTGCTGGATCTGGAGAAGAAAATTTTTTAATAAATTTGCCCGAAATGCACTAAGTGCGAATTCGGGCTTCTATATTAAGCCCAAATATGAATCCAGGGGGCCGATTTGAACAAACTTGAATCAGATCCACCCCACAATGTTGCATACCAAATATCAAAAGATTCTGCCTGCTGGATCTGGAGAAGAAGATTTTTGAAGAAATTTGCCTGAAATGCACTAAGTGCGAATTCGGGCTTCTATATTAAGCCCAAATATGAATCCAGGGGGCCGATTTGAACAAACTTGAATCAGATCCACCCCGCAATGTTGCATACCAAATATCAAAAGATTCTGCCTGCTGGATCTGGAGAAGAAGATTTTTGAAGAAATTTGCCCGAAATGCACTAAGTTTGAATTCGAGCTTCTATAGTGAGCCCAAATATGAATCCAGGGGGCCGATTTGAACAAACTTGAATCAGATCCACCCCGCAATGTTGCATACCAAATATCAAAAGATTCTGCCTGCTGGATCTGGAGAAGATGATTTTTTAAGAAATTTGCCTGAAATGCACTAAGTTCGAATTCGAGCTTCTATAGTGAGCCCAAATATGAATCTAGGAAGCCGATTTGAACAAACTTGAATCAGATCCAACCCACAATGTTGCATACCAAATATCAAAAGATTCTGCCTGCTGGATCTGGAGAAGAAGATTTTTTAATAAATTTGCTTGAAATGCACTAAGTTCAAATTTGGGCTCCTATACTGAGCCCAAATATAAACCCAGGGGCCGATTTGAACAAACTTGAATCAGATCCACTCCACAATGTTGCTTACCAAATATGAAAAGATTCTGCCTGCTGGATCTGGAGAAGAAGATTTTTTAAGAAATTTGCATGAAATGCACTAAGTTCAAATTCGAGCTTCTATAGTGAGCCCAAATATGAATCTAGGAAGCCGATTTGAACACACTTGAATCAGATCCACCCCACAATGTTGCATACCAAATATCAAAAGATTCTGCCTGCTGGATCTGGAGAAGAAGATTTTTTAAGAAATTTGCCTAAATGCACTAAGTTCGAAATCGGGCTCCTATACTGAGCCCAAATATGAACCCAGGGGGCCGATTTGAACAAACTTGAATCAGATCCACCCTACAATGTTGCATACCAAATATCAAAAGATTCTGCCTGCTGGATCTGGAGAAGAAGATTTTTTAAGAAATTTGCCTGAAATGCACTAAGTTCGAAATCGGGCTCCTATACTGAGCCCAAATATTAACACAGGGGGCCAATTTGAACAATCTTGAATCAGATCCACCCCACAATGTTGCTTACCAAATATGAAAAGATTCTGCCTGCTGGATCTGGAGAAGAAGATTTTTTAAGAAATTTGCCTGAAATGCACTAAGTTCGAATTCGGGCTTCTATAGTAAGCCCAAATATGTATCCAGGGGGCCGATTTGAACAAACTTGAATCAGATCTACCCCGCAACATTGCATACCAAATGTCAAAAGATTCTGCCTGCTGGATCTGGAGAAGAAGATTTTTGAAGAAATTTGCCTGAAATGCACTAAATTCGAATTCGAGCTCCTATAGTGAGCCCAAATATGAATCTAGGGAGCCGATTTGAACAAACTTGAATCAGATCCACCCTACAATGTTGCATACCAAATATCAAAAGATTCTGCCTGCTGGATCTGGAGAAGAAGATTTTTGAAGAAATTTGCCTGAAATGCAGTAAGTTCAAATTTGGGCTCCTATACTGAGCCCAAATATAAACCCAGGGGGCCGATTTGAACAAACTTGAATCAGATCCACCCCACAATGTTGCATACCAAATATCAAAAGATTCTGCCTGCTGGATCTGGAGAAGAAGATTTTTTAAGAAATTTGCCTGAAATGCACTAAGTTCGAAATCGGGCTCCTATAGTGAGCCCAAATATGAATCCAGGGGGCCGATTTGAACAAACTTGAATCAGATCCACCCCACAATGTTGCATACCAAATATCAAAAGATTCTGCCTGCTGGATCTGGAGAAGATGATTTTTTAAGAAATTTGCCTGAAATGCACTAAGTTCGAATTCGAGCTTCTATATTGAGCCCAAATATGAATCTAGGAAGCCGATTTGAACAAACTTGAATCAGATCCACCCCACAATGTTGCATACCAAATATCAAAAGATTCTGCCTGCTGGATCTGGAGAAGATGATTTTTTAAAAAATTTGCTTGAAATGCACTAAGTTCAAATTTGGGCTCCTATACTGAGCCCAAATATAAACCCAGGGGGACGTTTTGAACAAACTTGAATCAGATCCACTCCACAATGTTGCTTACCAAATATGAAAAGATTCTGCCTGCTGGATCTGGAGAAGAAGATTTTTTAAGAAATTTGCATGAAATGCACTAAGTTCGAATTCGAGCTTCTATAGTGAGCCCAAATATGAATCTAGGAAGCCGATTTGAACAAACTTGAATCAGATCCACCCCACAATGTTGCATACCAAATATCAAAAGATTCTGCCTTCTGGATCTGGAGAAGAAGATTTTTTAAGAAATTTGCCTAAATGCACTAAGTTCGAAATCGGGCTCCTATACTGAGCCCAAATATGAACCCAGGGGGCCGATTTGAACAAACTTGAATCAGATCCACCCTACAATGTTGCATACCAAATATCAAAAGATTCTGCCTGCTGGATCTGGAGAAGAAGATTTTTTAAGAAATTTGCCTGAAATGCACTAAGTTCGAAATCGGGCTCCTATACTGAGCCCAAATATTAACACAGGGGGCCGATTTGAACAATCTTGAATCAGATCCACCCCACAATGTTGCTTACCAAATATGAAAAGATTCTGCCTGCTGGATCTGGAGAAGAAGATTTTTTAAGAAATTTGCCTGAAATGCACTAAGTTCGAATTCGGGCTTCTATAGTAAGCCCAAATATGTATCCAGGGGGCCGATTTGAACAAACTTGAATCAGATCTACCCTGCAACATTGCATACCAAATATCAAAAGATTCTGCCTGCTGGATCTGGAGAAGAAGATTTTTGAAGAAATTTGCCTGAAATGCACTAAATTCGAATTCGAGCTCCTATAGTGAGCCCAAATATGAATCTAGGGAGCCGATTTGAACAAACTTGAATCAGATCCACCCTACAATGTTGCATACCAAATATCAAAAGATTCTGCCTGCTGGATCTGGAGAAGAAGATTTTCAAAGAAATTTGCCTGAAATGCAGTAAGTTCAAATTTGGGCTCCTATACTGAGCCCAAATATAAACCCAGGGGGCCGATTTGAACAAACTTGAATCAGATCCACCCCACAATGTTGCATACCAAATATCAAAAGATTCTGCCTGCTGGATCTGGAGAAGAAGATTTTTTAAGAAATTTGCCTGAAATGCACTAAGTTCGAAATCGGGCTCCTATACGGAGCCCAAATATGAACCCAGGGGGCCGATTTGAACAAACTTGAATCAGATCCACCCTACAATGTTGCATACCAAATATCAAAAGATTCTGCCTGCTGGATCTGGAGAAGAAGATTTTTTAATGTTTTTCCCATTGCCTACCGTGTTAAAAAGTGCTGACTCAGCACTTTTTCAAAGTCCCGAAACTGTACCCTATGATAAAACCGATGGCAATTTTTTTTTACCAATCCTTTCTGTTGGTCCTAAGGAAGCTGCACACCAAATAAAAATTCTCAGTGCCGTGCAGTTTTGGAGATATGGGCGTTTTAAATTTTTTCTATTTTTAGCTCCTGCGGTTCCCACGGGGCTGCGGGAAAAATTTTTTTTGCATAAATCAAGTACTCATGACCCAATAAGCCCTCACATAAAATTTGGTTCAAATCAGCCTCTCGGTTTGGAAAATAGAAATTTTGGGCGGGGCAAAAAATTTTGCCCCTCTCATAACAACGTCAAGTATAGCCCCACAAACTTCTCTTGAACAAATCTGAGTCTACACCTCAAAAGGAAGCTGCACACCAAATATCAAGTCTCTGCTACTGCTGGTTCATGAGAAGAAGATTTACAAAGATTTTGGTGCCCCTTGGGGGTGTGGCACCACCCAGGAGGAGGGGCAACTTCATTTGAACAAATCTGAATTGGCATTAGGTAATAAACATTTAGCCATCATTTGAATAAAATTGGGCTAGTGGTTTAGGAGGAGAAGTCGATAATGTAAAGTTAACGCCGGACGACGACGACGACGGACGACGGACGGAAAGTGATTAGTAAAGCTCCCCTTGAGCTTCGCTCAGGTGAGCTAAAAATAGCAATGAGTAGTATGGAGGGATCAACAATATGAACATAATGATCCCTACACCACGACGGAAGAGCCTCCACTTTAGTCGCATAGAATAGCGAAGAAGAGGATCTCCTATAGTAAGAAATCGCGTCCAAAGCTCGTCCAGTACAGTGCTTACAATGCAATACGGACCACACAACGGAATACATGAAGGTTGCGACCTTGCTGGTTGTGATAAAGATGACACGATTTACCCAGTGAAAAAAGATCCTCACATAGAGGAAGATTTCACGTTAAGACCCACAGTAGACAAGAGAGTAAATTACTCATGATCTCTGTGAAGATAGAGATGCTATCAACAGAAATGTATTGTGGTTGTTTATCTTAGCAAATACCTGCTGAAACAACAGCGCCGGAGGATACGCGTATCCTATCATTCCGTCCTATAGATCAATAGAGCGTTAACACTATTAGCTCAGAGATCTGGACAAGCCAACACATACGTCTGCAATTGATTAGCAAGCTGTGTCATAAATAAATCATCATTGGGCCCTCCCAATAGCAAATCTGATTGAATACTTGTTTGTTGAGAGTCCATTCTGACAGCAACAAGCGACCCGTAAGAGAACGGGAGTCCGATAAAACAATCAGACGACCCGGAATATGACGGACCAAAACTGAACTTGGTGTACTATAACCAACAGACGGATTCTTTCCATTAAATTGAATAACGGAAACGAAAGAGTGCCTCCCTGGTTCCGGAAATACGCCACTACTGTCGAATTAAAGGACAGGAATTTGGGCATGCGTTTCTGAATAATGTTCATGCAATGACATAAAGCAAGCCTAAAAAAACATTATTCCGCGGAAGTTAAGCTGATAGCTAAAAGACTGCGGAACCCAAAGACCCTGGCACTTCGAATCCGTAGGGATCAGTATATATATCCCAATCTGTTTGACTGGCAACCGTCATAACAGCCACACTCGGGTCCGGCAACTGCGGCGGCACTCTCTGAGTCAACCACCGAATGTTTGCCCCAGTCTGAATCTCTTGTAACACTAGATAGACAAGAGAATGTATAAATCGAGCAATTCATGGATTGCCGGAAAGTTGCCGTCGAAGAGAAGCTCCTCCGAGAACGAAGCGACTCTGAGAGAGTTCTTAACCTTACTATCCACGCGTGTGGATGTAGCTAGGGCTGCGTCACGTCTAACCAACTCCAATCAGCCACTGAAGGGCGGAGTTATACGTGAACAAACTACTGCCCTCAAAAGAAATTACATTGAGAATAATATCCCGTAAATCTTTTCTTGAAAACGTAATGATAACGCCTCAGTAAGGCGGATTACGTATAATAAAGCGTCTAAGTTAAGTCTACTATACATAATGTCGTTCCCAACATTGAAATTGGAAAAGACATAAACGGCGAAAAAGAATATATGCAGTCTTTAATCACACCGTCTAGACGCATATGAACTCTCGGTATGCCCTGCTCTGCCAAAATAAACTATTTGTAAAAATGATAAAATGGCAGAAATGAGCAACGCGGACAAGAAACTAAACTATCATGCTTAGTAGCAGGCTTGTATATATATATAAATATATAGCGTCGAAAAATAAAACACATGTTGTAATGACAATATTGGACTGCGTCGGTAAGTCAGGGACAATGTCCCTGTACCGATCGAAAAATCCGAGTCCAATGACGCTATAAGTCTCTTATCCAAGATCGCAGCAATGAAGTCCGAAAAATAATCACTGGAAGAAATGCCAGAAGATATGAAAGGCATCTTCCGATACTACTAAAGGGAAAACTCGAAATCTTTCGAATCCCTTTCGCCATCCTGTCGGACCCTATAAAGCGTTCGGTCGTCCGTGGCTGATGCAACCGCGGCCCGCACCGACCCAGCGCCGTCGGATAATTCCTGATTCGACCGAGAAACTGTCAATTGCTGGGATGCTGCGAAACAACTGTGCTAACTCGGATAGCACGTCCGTCACTGAGGCCTGAGGAGAAGCGGTCTTACGATGCATTGCCGCTGGAAGCTCCGTGATCGTTACCCCGTGCATACTTCCAATATGCGAGCGACCGGAGTGTATAGGCCTCGTGTCCCTTGGCTACCGGATGGCGCGACCTATTCGCCGTGGAATCACTGAATGCCGAAACTGATCGGATACTCGAGGTCACGTAGCCAATGTGCGGTCGTGTGCCCTGCTGTGAGGATGAGGAAGCATTAAAGACAGTCTCTCGGACTGTCAATATAACGGAGCGTCCCGAGCAACGGACATATGCTCCGAATGTAAAATATCTGAACCACAACATGCGGTCCCCTATGTTGTTGGCTTCCTCCGATCTGTCCTCAATCTGCCGTCACTGGGTGAGTACTAAAGTAATTAGTGCTCGCATCACCCAAATCTCCTTCCTAGACCGCAACGGACGAACCCGGCAGCCGAACCATTCGATGAATGTATGCAACACTGGGTGAGCTAGCGAATGTCACTCCGTAAGCGATAGACATATTCCATGAGCACTTATTGCCGCTAACTCTTCATTAAGTATGACGACAGAGGCACACTTTTGAAAGACATCTCCATAACTCTTCGAACAAGAAACCAGAAATGCTTGGATAGCAAGCATAAAATAATAATATATATAGCGTCGTTCAATAATTCGAAAGTTTGTGTGACATTATTGGACTATGTCGGAACTGAGGGACGATGTCCCTGAACCGAACCAAAAATTTCTAAGTCCACCGACGCTATCAGTTTCTTATCCGGCATCGCAGCATATGTTGTTCCGAAAGGGAAAGCTTGAAATCCTCCGAATCCCTTTCGGTATCCCGTCGGACCGGATGAAACTTTCGGACGTCCGTACCCGCTTCCGCGGAGCGTCCCGACCCAGCATCGTCGGATAAAATATATGCGACAGATTCAGTTGATGCTGGGATGCTGCGATAAACTGTGCTATTAAGGAAAGCACGTCCGTTCCCGAGGCCTGTGCAGTAGCGGACTTACGATGCATTGCCGCCGGAAGCTCCGTGTACGTTGACTCCCGCACACTTCCTATGCGAACGTCCGGAGTCTGCAGGCCTCGAGTCCCCGGCTACCGACCCAGCGCTGTCGGATAATTCTCGATCCGACACCGTTTCTGTCGGCTGCTGGGATGCTGCGATAAGCTGTGCTATGTGCACAAGAATGTCCGGCGTCGAGACCTGCGGAGGCGCAGTCTATCGCTGCTTCGCCGAGGGCAGCTCCGCATCAGATGGCTCCCGCATACTTTTCCTATGCGAACGTCCGGAGTCCATCGGTCTCGAATCCCTGGCTGCCGGATGGTGTGACCTGGTCGCCGAAGAATCCTTGATCGGCGAAGCTGGTAATATATCGGCGGTCACGCAGCCAAGGTGCGGTCGTGTGCACTGACGAGAAGAGGAAGCCTTAGCAGTCTCAGCGGACTGCCTATACAACGGAGCGTCCCGAGCGACGGACGTATGCTCCGCTAGCGACACATTTTGTACCACAACATCTGGGTCCAGATGTTGTTGAACGAGAGAGGGGCCTCTCTCGCTTGCCGTCCGGATGGACCGGAACGAGCTATGAACCGGACTAAAAGGCTTCCTCCGATCTCCCTCCGATCCGCCGTCACTGGGTGTGCATTAAGTTAATTTTATAGTGCTCGCATCACCCCAAAATTCCTTCTAGACCGCAACGGACGAACCCGGCTGCCGAACCATTCAGTGAATGGACGCTACACCGGGCGAGCTAGCGGACGTCAAAGGCCGTCGAACCTACTAGGGTCCTCTTAGGCAATTGGCGTATAACATGAGCACTTTTCCGCTAGCCCTACATTAATAGTGACGACGGAGGCACACTGTTGGAAGACATCACAGATACATCACCCTAATCTTGATCGTCTGAAACAGAAATTGATAAAGTAGAGTGACCCTGCGGGGAAAGGACCGGAGTGTCCAAATCCCCAACAACATACCGTGACATACGCTTCCCATATTGTCATCGAAATCATACGATACAGAACAGGAGTTAATGCGAGTACACTGACCACATATAGAATGATAATAAAGTCAGAGGAAGACTTCCTCTTAAAACAATTGATCAATATCCTTTCAATGTGAAAAGAAAACAAGTCCTGGTACTCGCACTAACCCCTGACAATCAAAATACATAATAATAATATGATCCATTAATATAGAAAAAATAATTGAAATCAAAATATTTTGAAAAAATATTTTTTCAGAACAGCCCAAGTTTCTGAAAAGTAACGTTGAGCCCCAATGGATCCCAAGCCTAAGTGTGGACAAAAATTTTAAAAATATTTTAAACAATTTATTCAACACTTACGAACAATAATAATGTATCTAGTTATGATTAAAATAACATAAAGATATTATTTTTTAGAAATCCCCCCCTCACACAGAGGGCTGTTGTAAATGTAAACAATGAGTGTAAAAACACTAAAATAAGACTCCAGGCACCCAGGCCCGAAATCAGTTACCAAAAATACACTATCTGATGCAAAACAGAGACTTCCAGGGAAGAAACTGCAGAACATCAGATGGTAGATGCAGAACACAACGCCTAACCACCCGTAGGTGAAGACGTAAACATGGGGAAAGAACAGAATTCATTGTTATTCAGCTAAAACTCCCAAGAAATTTTAGTAATAATAATTACAGAAACTACGCCAAAAGCATGGGAGAATAGCAAGGGGGAACTTAAAGGACAGGGAGAGAGGAAAACACTTGTAAAAACAGTGTAACTAAATAATCAGAATGACAACAAAATGGCTGCTGCTTTGAAAATAGGTAACTTAACATAATTTCATTAAAAAATTTTAAGTTACAGCCCTGATAATATTCTGTCACACATTCTTTTCCTCTCCTCCTTCTCTATCCTCCTTAGAATCACCATTTCACTAATATTTATGTGTCTGGCATCATTTAAACTGAGATTTAAAAGCACAAAGATCAGTCAGATGTTAACTGATGAAGGGCCAAACTTAGAATGATAAATGGCGCCAATTTCGGAACGTCCTTGACACTGCGCATGCGCAGTAGGGGCGAAGAGTGGAGGGCCTTTCAGGACATGTTTTCTTTAGTTTTAGATGCAAATTTTGGGGATTGGGGGGCAAAATTTGTGTTTGGCCCTATATTTTAAGAGTTAGCACCAGCTATGTCTGGGTCATTGGTACAGTATAAAAATAGATAGCTTATGACCATTCATTGGAACAGGCTCCACAAGCTCATTCCAATGAGGGGTCATAAGCTATGTTTTTGAGACAAAAATTGAAAACATAATAAATCTGAATGGAGATTTTTGTATATAGGCCTAGTCATTTTTGTTGTCATTACGTTGGGTAAAGGGATCATGCTGTAAATCATCAACGGTATAGCAGTTATTTAGATATCTATTTGGACAAGTGATTAATCAGTTAACCAAGGTTAATCCATGTGATTAATCGATCAAGAAAATCCCTTAACCATTTCAGCTCTACTGTGTAGACACCTTAAAGAATCCCTGCCACAACTAGCTGTCCTGATGAACAATGGAGGAGGGGATTGATGGAAGAAAAACACAAATGGGGAGAGATTAGTAAACAGCCAGTGGGCCCACTCAACTTTTGCATATCATGAAAAATATGTACAATTATAAAAATTTACTGACCTGAAAAATGTAACAGCTCCAACTGCATGTGTGTGACCTTGTCCAACAGCAACACAATTTACTTGTTTTGTTACAACATCATACTTCCACAGTCTAATAGTGTTATCCTGAAACAGCAACACAGATGACAAATTTCCATCTCAGGATGCAGATAATTTGACTTTGAAAGATCATTTGTGAAAATACTTTGCTCTTTGTCTGAATAATCAATGTCATACAGAGGGAAGCTATTGAAAAACCTTAGCATGGTTAACCCTTTACTTAACACAAAAGGCAGACGACACTTACAAACAAAACTCTTGAACAATTAAATATTTCCATTTTTTGCATCAAAAACATCGCTTATGATCCCTCATTGGAATGAGCTCAACAAACTCATTTCAATGAGAGAGTGGTGGCTAAGTGGATAAGTGAACTGGTCTCTCATGCCAGAGGTCCCGGGATAGATCCCTGGTTGTGGAGAGATCTCAAGGTGTCCAAACACTGTCTGTCAGCATCAATTGTGGGGTAGATGCTTTCACAGCGTACCCTTCTATCAGGAGGGGACGTAAAATGGCTCTCCTTTGTGCAGAGAGTGATACACTCCCTGCAGACTAAAGATCCCTTCGTAGTATTCGAAAAGAGCTAGGCATGAAGCTGCCGCTATGAAGGTCATCCCACACATCTATGTCATTGGGCCAATGAGAGGCGTTAATGTAAGTTGCATTACTTGTTCGCCAATCCTTGTAAAACAAATCAGATTGAAAAAAAAATGAGATGGAATAAGCTATGTTTTTGAGACAAAAAAATGATTAAAATAATGAAAACTAAATGGTAATTTTTGTGAATAGCATTGACTGGTTTTGGAAGTTACGTTGGATAAAATGTGAAATATTGCATGTTCTTCGGTGTGCTTCAAAGTCTTATAATTATCCCAGCATTTTAAAAAATGCGGGGATATTGTCATGATCTCCGTCCGTACGACCGTACGTCCGTACGTCCATACGACCGTACGTCCGTACTTCGATACGTCCGGTTTTGTAATTCGAAACGCTGTAACTTTCTACAGTTGTTCGATAGGGTCTGTGCAACCCAAAAATACAACTTTTAAATTTTTGTGCCACCAGGTGGCTTCTGCGGAGCCACTTAAAAAATGCGTTATTTTTTCACTTTTTTGCTGAATAGTCCCAACCTATGTAATTCGGAGTTCTAAAATTACACTAGGGTGTTGCTAAATGATCTGTAGATATGTAGGAAGGTTTTGGATTTTTCGGGTGCCACGTGGCTGTGCCACTGTAGCCACTTTTGTGTTTTCTTAGACCGTTTCTGGCGAAAGGCTCCTAGGGTATGTAATTCGAAATGCTAAAACCATGCTCAAATGTTGCAGTGGGGTCTGTAGATGTGCACGAAGGTTTCGGATTTTTCAGCTGCCACGTGGCTGCGCCATCATTGCCACTTTCGTGTTTTCTTAGACCGTTTCCGGCGAAAGGCTCCTAGGGTATGTAATTCGAAACGCTAAAACCATGCTCAAATGTTGCAGTAGGGTCTGTAGATGTGCACGAAGGTTTCCGATTTTTCAGGTGCCACGTGGCTGTGCCACCATTGCCACTTTTGTGTTTTCTTAGACAGTTTCCGGTGAAAGGCTCCTAGGGTATGTAATTCGAAACGCTAAAACCATGCTCAAATGTTGCAGTGGGGTCTGTAGATGTGCACAAAGGTTTCTGATTTTTCGGGTGCCACGTGGCTGTGCCACCGTTGCCACTTTTGTGTTTTCTTACACCGTTTCCGGCGAAAGGCTCCTAGGGAATGTAATTTGAAACACTAAAACCATGCTCAAATGTTGCAGTGGGGTCTGTAGATGTGTACGAAGGTTTCGGATTTTTCAGGTGCCACGTGGCTGTGCCACCGTTGCCACTTTTGTGTTTTCTTAGACCGTTTCCGGCGAAAGGCTCCTAGGGTATGTAATTCGAAATGCTAAAACCATGCTCAAATGTTGCAGTGGGGTCTGTAGATGCGCACGAAGGTTTCCGATTTTTCAGGTGCCACGTGGCTGTGCCACCATTGCCACTTTTGTGTTTTCTTAGACAGTTTCCGGTAAAAGGCTCCTAGGGTATGTAATTCGAAACGCTAAAACCATGCTCAAATGTTGCAGTGGGGTCTGTAGATGTGCACAAAGGTTTCTGATTTTTCGGGTGCCACGTGGCTGTGCCACCGTTGCCACTTTTGTGTTTTCTTACACCGTTTCCGGCGAAAGGCTCCTAGGGTATGTAATTCGAAACGCTAAAACCATGCTCAAATGTTGCAGTGGTGTCTGTAGATGTGCACGAAGGTTTCGGATTTTTCAGCTGCCATGTGGCTGCGCCATCATTGCCACTTTCGTGTTTTCTTAGACCGTTTCCGGCGAAAGGCTCCTAGGGTATGTAATTCGAAACGCTAAAACCATGCTCAAATGTTGCAGTAGGGTCTGTAGATGTGCACGAAGGTTTCCGATTTTTCAGGTGCCACGTGGCTGTGCCACCATTGCCACTTTTGTGTTTTCTTAGCCTGTTTGCGGCAAAAGGCTCCTAGGGTATGTAATTTAAAATGCTAAAACCATGCTCAAATGTTGCAGTAGGGTCTGTAGATGCGCACGAAGGTTTCAGATTTTTCAGGTGCCATGTGGCTGTGCCACCGTTGCCACTTTTGTGTTTTCTTAGACCGTTTCCAGCGAAAGGCTCCTAGGGTATGTAATTCGAAACGCTAAAACCATGCTCAAATGTTGCAGTGGGGTCTGTAGATGCGCCCAAAGGTTTCGGATTTTTCAGGTGCCACGTGGCTGTGCCACCGTTGCGACTTTTGTGTTTTCTTAGCCCGTTTCCGACAAAAGGCTCCTAGGGTATGTAATTCGAAATGCTAAAACCATGCTCAAATGTTGCAGTGGGGTCTGTAGATGCGCACGAAGGTTTCGGATTTTTCAGCTGCCATGTGGCTGTGCCACCATTGCCACTTTTGTGTTTTTTTAGACCATTTCCGTCGAAAGGCTCCTAGGGTATGTAATTCGAAACACTAAAACCATGCTCAAATGTTGCAGTGGGGTCTGTAGATGCGCACGAAGGTTTCTGATTTTTCAGGTGCCACGTGGCTGTGCCACCATTGCCACTTTTGTGTTTTCTTAGACCGTTTCCAGGCGAAAGGCTCCTAGGGTATATAATTCGAAACACTAAAACCATGCTCAAATGTTGCAGTGGGGTCTGTAGATACGCATGAAGGCTTCGGATTTTTCAGCTGCCACGTGGCTGCGCCACCATTACCACTTTCGTGTTTTCTTAGACCGTTTCCGGCGAAAGGCTCCTAGGGTATGTAATTCGAAACGCTAAAACCATGCTCAAATTTTGCAGTAGGGTCTCTAGATGTGCACGAAGGTTTCAGATTTTTTAGGTGCCACGTGGCTGTGCCACCGTTGCCACTTTTGTGTTTTCTTAGACTGTTTCCGGCAAAAGGCTCCTAGGGTATGTAATTCAAAATGCTAAAACCATGCTCAAATGTTGCAGTAGGGTCTGTAGATGTGCACGAAGGTTTCGGATTTTTCAGGTGCCACGTGGCTGTGCTGCCGTTGCCACTTTTGTGTTTTCTTAGACCGTTTCCGGCGAAAGGCTCCTAGGGTATGTAATTCGAAATGCTAAAACCATGCTCAAGTGTTGCAGTGGGGTCTGTAGATGCGCACGGAGGTTTCGGATTTTTTAGGTGCCACGTGGCTGTGACACAATTGCCACTTTCGTGTTTTCTTAGACCATTTCCGGCAAAAGGCTGCAATGGTATGTAATTCAAAATGCTAAAACCATGCTCAAATGTTGCAGTAGGGTCTGTAGATGTGCACGAAGGTTTCCGATTTTTCAGGTGCCACGTGGCTGTGCCACCGTTGCCACTTTTGTGTTTTCTTAGACCGTTTCCGGCGAAAGGCTCCTATGGTATGTAATTCGAAACGCTAAAACCATGCTCAAATGTTGCAGTGGGGTCTGTAGATGCGCACGAAGGTTTTGGATTTTTCAGGTGCCACTTGGCTGTGCCACCGTTGCCACTTTTGTGTTTTCTTAGACCATTTCCGACAAAAGGCTCCTAGGGTATGTAATTCGAAATGCTAAAACCATGCTCAAATGTTTCAGTGGGGTCTGTAGATGTGCACGAAGGTTTCAGATTTTTCAGCTGCCTAGTGGCTGTGCTGTTGCCACTTTCATGTTTTCTTAGACCGTTTCCGACAAAAGGCTCCTAGGGTATGTAATTCGAAATCCTAAAACCATGCTCAAATGTTGCAGTAGGGTCTGTAGATGCGCACGAAGGTTTTGGATTTCTGTGGTGCCACGTGGCTGTGCTACCGTTGCCTCTTTCATGTTCTCTTAGACCATTTCTGGCGAAAGGCTCCTACAGTATGTATTTCAAAATGCTAAAACCATGCTCAAATGTTGCAGTGGGGTCTGTAGATGCGCACGAAGGTTTTGGATTTTTCAGGTGCCAATTGGCTGTGCCACCGTTGCCACTTTTGTGTTTTCTTAGACCATTTCCGACAAAAGGCTCCTAGGGTATGTAATTCGAAATGCTAAAACCATGCTCAAATGTTTCAGTGGGGTCTGTAGATGTGCACGAAGGTTTCAGATTTTTCAGCTGCCTAGTGGCTGTGCTGTTGCCACTTTCATGTTTTCTTAGACCGTTTCCGACAAAAGGCTCCTAGGGTATGTAATTTCGAAATCCTAAAACCATGCTCAAATGTTGCAGTAGGGTCTGTAGATGCGCACGAAGGTTTTGGATTTCTGTGGTGCCACGTGGCTGTGCTACCGTTGCCTCTTTCATGTTCTCTTAGACCATTTCTGGCGAAAGGCTCCTACAGTATGTATTTCGAAATGGTAAAACCATGCTCAAATGTTGCAGTAGGGTCTGTAGATGTGCACAAAGATTTTGGATTTTTCAGGTGCCACGTGGCTGTGCCACCATTGCCACTTTCGTGTTTTCTTAGACCGTTTCCGGTGAAAGGCTCCTAGAGTATGTAATTCAAAACGCTAAAACCATGCTGAGATGTTGCAGTAGAGTCTGTAAATGCATAGGAAGGTTTTGGATTTTTTGGGTGTTAGGTGGCTGTGTCACCGTTGCCACTTTTGTGTTTTCTTAGACCGTTTCCGGCGAAAGGCTCCTAGGGTATGTAATTCGAAATGCTAAACGCATGCTTAAATGTTGCAGTAAGGTCTGTAGATGCGTACAAAGGTTTCAGATTTTTCAGATGCCACGTGGCAGAGCCACCATTTTTCTTTGGTGTTTTCTTAGATCATTTCCGGCGAAAAGCTCCCAGAGTATGTAATTTGAAATGCTAAAACTATGCTCAAAGTTGCAGTAGGGTCTGTAGATGTGCATGAAGGTTTCGGATTTTTGGGGTGCCACCATTGCCACTTTCATGTTTTCTTAGACCGTTTCCGGCGAAAGGCTCCCAGGGTACATGTATGTAATTCGAAACGCTAAAACCATGCCCAAATGTTGCAGTGGAGTCTGTAGGTGCGCACGAAGCTGTGTCACCTGTGCCACTCAAAGTCAAGGATGCAAATGCGGGGATACACTATAGTGTGCTTTGCACACAAGTGACACCATCTAGTTAAACCTTTTTTCTGTTCATGCATTTTCAGGCAAAATGATTGGCTAAAGTATTTCTTCTTTTTTTTTCATAACACAATGAACCGAAAAAAATGCATTTTGGCCCACCCTAAACCATGCCCCCAATTTCTGTCTTAAAGATTACGCTGCACAGTGTGAATGGAAAAAAACCCTGCATGCTCATATTGTTTCAACATGAAAAGTAATTAATATTTATCTCATCATATTAAAAAGACTTTCAAAATAAAATTTAATAAACAATGAAATCCTTTTCATGCTTTTTATTCCATGTTCAATTTGTTTATATGCAATAGATGATTGTCTGCATTCATCATTTTACCCAAATCAAACGTAAACAATGGCCCGTCATAATAATCCACAAACGAAACTTTGGTCAATAAAATTTTTTCAAACAGAATTTTAGTAAACTAGGCCTTTTTATTCAGTTATCACTAGGAAGCATGATGTGACCTGGTTTTTATTTTAACTCCGCACAGTAGAGAGTGTTTAAATTTATTGCCCCTCAAATTTAATTATAAGGAATGATCATTCTTTATTTAGAAGCAAATAACACTTAGTTCATTAAGAGTGTCCGGTTATTCTTGGAGAGTACCAATAGGCATAGCTCATTAAATCATATCAAAAAAATTAGGCCACACAAAGTAGATCTTCTGTTTCTCAGGCTATTATTTGTGAAATTGCAATCGGGCGAGCGGTTTTTTATTTTATTTTTTATTTCAGTAATTTCTTCTTTGCCATGAAAAGTTCATGTTCTTGGTTCAAGTTTTAGGCCTCATAATCTACAGAATAGCATGGGTGGTGGTGTATTTCATCCCTTGAGTGCAAGAAGGCTTTGCAATGCTAAAGCATTGCAAAGCCTTCTTGCACTCAAGGGACAAATTCATCAATTTTTTCAACTTGGGTAAAAAATCAGACATAAACCATTTAATTTTTATTTTTTGTTTAAATTGGTTATAAAAAGAGAGCATGCGGCAGCCAAATGGACCATGTAGGAGGGCCTGAGAAACAGATTTTTTATTTTTTTAGGCCTTATATAGGAACAATTTGATTAAATTTGGGAGGGCCATCCCCGTCAACTTGGGTAAAAAATCAGACATAAACCATTTAATTTTTATTTTTTGTTTAAATTGGTTATAAAAAGAGAGCATGCGGCAGCCAAATGGACCATGTAGGAGGGCCTGAGAAACAGATTTTTTATTTTTTTAGGCCTTATATAGGAACAATTTGATTAAATTTGGGAGGGCCATCCCCGTCTGGGTCATTGGTAAGTATAAAAAATATATAAATTACTATAAATTTGTTAACATTTTTATACTGTACCAATGACCCAGACTTAGCTGAATAGTAAAAAGGTTGGAGGGCCTAGGACATAAAGGAAAATCCAATAGACTCAATTACATATAACTGAACTATCCCCTGAAGGAGAAAATGAGAGATAGGCTTTACATGTAACTTTCTTATTTGTATCAAAAAGAAAGACACAACACCATTCTGTAATTGAGCGCAATAACATCAATGATCTCTATTAACATCCAGTATAACCCTTTATACTAATATTTTTTAAAGGAAAGCCAATAAATAAGGAAGTCCAGCAAAATGAGACTCTATATACTCATTTGAAAGTGTCCGAGGATTGTATATTAACACCCGATTAACACGTGATATATACAAATGTCTCACACCGAGCAACACTTAAAAAATATTACATAGATGAGTAAACATTAGCTTTACTTTAAAACCATCCCGGTACCGACTCGGAATTACTGACTCCAAGGGAGGTATTCCCTTGCTTTACACCACAAAACAGGTGACCTAAGAGAACACCTGCACAACCCCCCACCCCCTTCCCCTTGCCCTGGATCAAACACTCCAGAGCGAAGAGGGCAGCAGGACAGAGTCACTGCCGGAACCGAAAGCCTACATATATATAGTTGCCACTGTTTAGTGGATGACATTCTGAGTGAAAAAAAACGGACCTAAACAATGCAGATCTGCAGAAAAGGACTCAATATTTCTCCGATACAAATCCGTGAAAGTGGAGGGCTAAGAACAATATGCAGCCCTCATTAGATCTGTAATAGCAACATTATTAGCGTAAGCCCATGATGTAGAAAGAACTCTTACTTCATGACCTTAAAACTAAAGCACAGACTGCTGATTGAAGATATTATCATAAGCAGTACTGATAGTAAATTGAATCCATCTGACCATAGAATGGACCGAAATGTGGAGGAAGCTTCCACGGCATGTCCCACAACAGATGCCTGAGTAGATTAATCCATGGTCTTTGTGGAGCTAGAAATGCTACCAACAGAATTTTGCATTGAGATATATAACTTGAGCAATATCTGCTGAATCAAGGGCGCTGCAAGATACGCATATCCTATTATTCCGTCTCACGAGATCGATAGAGCATCTACTGCAAACGCTCGAAGATCCGAATATTGTGACACATACGTCTGCAACTGATTGTTGAGATGCGTCACGAATAAGTCGATCATTGGCCGCTCTCCTTGGTAGCAAATCTGATTGAATACTCGTTTTTTGAAAGTCCATTCTGGCGTCAACAAGCGGCCCCTCCGTAAGGGAGTCCGCTAATACGTTCAGACGACCCGGAATATGATGGACCTATAGGAGAAGTTAAAAAATTTATAGTAATTTATATATTTTTTATACTTACCAATGACCCAGACATAGCTGGTGCTAACTCTTAAAATATAGAGCCAAACACAAATTTTGCCCCCCAATCCCCAAAATTTGCATCTAAAACCAAAGAAAACATGTCCTGAATGGCCCTCCACACTTCACCTCTACTGCGCATGCGCAGTGTCAAGGACGTTCCGAAATTGGCGCCATTATTCATTCTTATAACCAGTGCCTGGTAAGCGCTATGTACTCAGCGGGGAGGTAAGAGTTCCCAACTCCTGGGAGGGCCATCCCCGACTGGGTCATTGGTAAGTATAAAAAATATATAAATTACTATAAATTTTTTAACATTTTTATACTGTACCAATGACCCAGACATAGCTGAATAGTAAAAAGGCTGGAGGGCCAAGGACATAGAGCAAGATGGAATACACTCAATTATATAAAATAGAGTCATCCCCTCTAGGGAAAAAGAAGTATTAGGCCTTACATGTATCATTCTTATTTATGATAAATTAGAAAGATACAACACCTTCCAAAATTGAACATCATACATCCATGTACTCTATTAATATCTAGTATAATCCTTATACTAATAATTTTTAAAGTAAGCCAATAAATAAAGTAAGTCTAGAGAATAGACTCTTAATACTCCTTAAAAGTGTCTGAGGATTGTAAAATAATGTCCGTTGACACGTGCTATATTCAAAAGCTATACTTTAAAAACTAAGACCTAAATGAATTTTTAAAACATAAACTTCTCACTAAACAACCATCCCAATAACAGCTCAGAATTACTAACTCCGGAGGAGGTATCCCCTTGTTTTCATAGTAAAACAGGTGACCCAAGGGAACACCCTCCCCCCCCCCCCTTTTTTCTTGCCCTGGGTCAAATAGCCCAGAGCGAAGAGGGCAGCAGAACGGAGTCACTGCCGAAACAGACAGCCTACCTAGCTATAGTAGCAACTGTTAAGTAAATGACATTCTGAGCAGTAGATAATAGACCTAACAATAGAGGCCTCCAGAAATGGACTCGATATTTCTGAAATAAAAATTCATGAATGTGGATGGCTGAGTGCAATGAGCAGCCTTCAAAAATCTATAATAGCGACACTATTAATGTAAGCCCAAGATGTAGAAGAACTCTTACTTCATGAGCTGAAATCTCAAACACAACTGCTGAGTGAATGATATACCATAAGCAGTATCGATAGTTAATTGAATCCATTAGCAATAGAATGGAGCGTAACGTCCTTCTATTAGGCATCAAAGACAGAAGAAGCTTACGCCCGTAGTAATAAACAGATATCTGTTTATAAATACATAAACTCTAACCGGACAGAGTAAAGGCCTATGCCCGTACGAAGACGGAAGGACCTTAATAACAATAGGTTCCGGATATTAATTAGGAGCCTGACTCTTATGGGAAAATCCAACCTAAATAGTAAAGGAAGTAGTGATTCCGAAACTACAAAAGTGAAAATCATCCACCAATAGTGCATGAAACTCACTGACTCTTCAGAAAGAGAAGCCAACAGAATTACTGTCTAAAAGGTCAGAATTTGAAACTAGTGTTTCCAGAGGCTCAAAAGATTACTTAGCTAAATAAGAACCGAAGTTAAATTCCGTATAGGAATTTAATCTAATGATTCTAAGTCTATTTATCGAAAAGTTACTAACTGACTTAGATAAAGAGACATAAGACTCAATTGTAAACTATCATAGAGTGCATAGGTATGAGGTAACATAAACCTATAACCTTAATAATAACAGGCTGCAGTAGATCTTGTCAACAAGTATATTAAAAAGTTGCAATGACTAGTATGGAGGAATCAACAATATCAACATAGTGATCCCTACACCAACGACGGAAGAGCCTCCACTTTAGCCGCATAGTATAGCGAAGAAGAGGTTCTCCTATAGTAAGAAATCGCGTCCAAAGCTCGTCCAGAACAATGCTTACAATGCAATAAGGACCACACAATGGAATACGTGAAGGTTGAGACCTTGCGGGTTGTGATAAAGATGACACGATTTTACCCAGCGAAAAAAGATCCTCTCATGGAGGAAGATTTCGCGTTAAGTCCCACAGTAGACCACAGAGTAAATTTACCCACGGTCTCTGTGAAGACAGAGATGCTATCAACAGAAATGTATTGTGGTTGTTTATCTTAGCAATACTTGCTGAAACAACAGCGCCGGAGGATACGCATATCCTATCATTCCGTCCTATTAGATCAATAGAGCGTTAACAACATAAGCTCAGAGATCCGGACAAGCAAACACATACGTCTGCAATTGATTAGCAAGTTGTGTCGTAAATAAATTATCATTGGGCGCTCCCATTGATAGCAAATCTGATTGAATACTTGTTTGTTGAGAGTCCATTCTGATGGCAACAAGCGACCCGTAAGTGAACGGGAGTCCGGTAATACAATCAGACGACCCGGAATATGACGGACCGAAGCAGAACTTGGTGTACTATAACAAACAGAAGGATTCTTTCCATTAAATTGAATAACGGAAACGAATGAGTGCCTCCCTAGTTCCGGAGATACGCCACCACTGTTGAATTAACGGACAGGATTTGGACATGCGTTTCTGAATAATGTTCATCCAATGACATAAAGCAAGCCTAAAAAAACATTATTTCGTGGAAGATAAGTACTTGCTTAGAGACTACGGAACCCAAAGACCCTGGCACTTCGAATCCGTTGAGATCAATATTATATCCCAACCTGTTTGACTGGCAACCGTCATAATTATAAAACTCGGATCCGGCAACTGCAGTGGCACTCTCTGAGTCAACCACCGAATGTTTGCCCCAGTCTGAATCTCTTGCTACACTAGATAGACAAGAGAACGTGTAAATCGAGCAATTCATGGATTGCTGAAAAGTTGCCGTCGAAGAGAAGCTTCTCCGAGAACGAAGCGACTCTGAGAGAGTTCTTCACCTTACTATCCATGCGCGTGGATGTAGCTAGGGCTGCGTCACGTCTAACCAACTCCAAGCAGCCACTGAAGGGCGGAGTTATACGTGAACAAACTACTGCCCTCAAAAGAAATCACATTGAGGATCATATCCCGGAATTCTTTCTCTTGAAGACGTAATGATAACGCCTCAGTAAGGTGGATTACGTATGATAAAGCATCTAAGTTAAGTCTATTAGACATCACTGTCATTTCCAACATTGTGGTTGGAAAAGACATAGACGGCGAAAAAGATTATTTCCAGTCTCTAACCACGACGTCTAGACGCATATGAACTCTCGGTATGCCCTGTTCTGCCAAAATAAATTATTCGTATAAATGATAAAAGGCAGAAATGAGCATTGCGGACAAGAAACTAAACTATCATGCTTGGTAGCAGGCTTATATATATATAGCGTCGATAAATAATACACATGTTCTAATGACATTATTGGACTGTGTCGGTAAGTCAGGTACAATGTCCCTGAACCGATCCAAAATTCCAAGTCCAATGACGCTATAAGTCTCTTATCCAACATCGCAGCAATGTAGTCCGAAATAACAATCACTGGAAGATAATGCCGGAAGATATGTATGGCAGCTTCCGATGCTACGAAAGGGAAAACTCGAAATCTTTCGAATCCCTTTCGCCATCCTGTCGGACCCTATAAAGCGTTCGGTCGTCCGTACCTGATGCAACCGCGGACCGCACCGACCCAGTGCCGTCAGATAATTCCTGATTCGACCAAGAAACTGTCGATTGCTGGGATGCTGCGAAAAAACTGTGCTAACTCGGATAGCACGTCCGTCACTGAGGCCTGTGGAGAAGCGGTCCTACGATGCATTGCCGCTGGAAGCTCCGTGATCGTTACCCCGTGCATACTACTAATATGCGAGCGAACGGAGTGTATAGGCCTCGTGTCCCTTGGCTACCGGATGGCGTGACCTGTTCGCCATGGAATCACTGAATGACGAAACTGATCGGATACTCGAGGTCACGTAGCCAATGTGCGGTCGTGTGCACTGCTGTGAGGATGAGGAAGCATTATCGACAGTCTCTCGG
The DNA here is from genome assembly GCA_031216915.1 of Pictodentalium vernedei. Lineage (NCBI taxonomy): Eukaryota > Metazoa > Mollusca > Scaphopoda > Dentaliida > Dentaliidae > Pictodentalium > Pictodentalium vernedei. Next base: position 98,268 of record JAUFNR010000045.1, on the reverse strand, counting down.
ACTGTCAATATAACGGAGCATCCCGAGCGACGGACATATGCTCCGAATGTAAAAAATCTGAACCACAACATGCGGTCCCCTATGTTGTTGGACGAGAGAGGGACCTCTCTTGCTCACAGCCCGGACGGACCTGGACAAGCCAGGAACCGGACTAACAGGCTTCCTCCGATCTGACCTCAATCCGCCGTCACTGGGTGAGTAGTAAAGTAATTATAGTGCTCGCATCACCCAAATCTCCTTCCTAGACCGCAACGGACGAACCCGGCAGCCGAACCATTCGATGAATGTACACTACACCGGGTGAGCTAGCGAATGTCACTCCGTCGATCCTACAAGGGACCTCTTAGGCAATAGACATATTCCATGAGCACTTATTGCCACTAGCTCTTCATTAACTATGACGACAGAGGCACACTTTTGAAAGACATCTCCGTAACTTTGCGAACAAGAAACCAGAAATGCTTAGTAATAGCAAGCATATAATAATAAATATATAGCGTCGTTCAATAATTCGAAAGTTTGTGTGACATTATTGGACTATGTCGGAACTGAGGGACGATGTCCCTGAACCGAACCAAAAATTTCTAAGTCCACCGACGCTATCAGTTTCTTATCCGGCATCGCAGCATTCTGGTCCGACGAAAGAACCTGTAGAAGATCAAGTCAGATGACATACACAACAGCATATGTTGTTCCGAAAGAGAAAGCTCGAAATCCTCCGAATCCCTTTCGGTATCCCGTCGGACCGGATGAAATTTTTGGACGTCCGTACCCGCTTCCGCGGAGCGTCCCGACCCAGCATCGTCGGATAAAACATTATGCGACAGATTCAGTTGTTGCTGGGATGCTGCGATAAGCTGTGCTATTAGGATAGCACATCCGTCCCCGAGGCCTGTGCAGTAGCGGTCTTACGATGCATTGCCGCCAGAAGCTCCGTGTACGTCGACTCCCGCACACTTTCCTATGCGAACGTCCGGAGTCTGCAGGCCTCGTGTCCCTGGCTACCGGATGGTATGACCTGGTCGCCGATGATTCACTGACTGGCGAAGCTGACTGGATATCCGAGGTCACGTAGCCAAGAGCGGTCGTGTGCGCTACCATGAGAATGAGGAAGCCTTATTGACAGTCTCTCCGGACTGACTATATGTCGGAGCGTCCCGAGCAGCGGACGTATGCTCCGAATGCGAAACATTTTGTACCACAACATCTGGGGCCAGATGTTGTTGTACGAGAGAGGGGCCTCTCTCGCTCGCCGCCCGGATGGACCAGAACGAGCTATGAACCGGACTAAAAGGCTTCCTCCGTTCTCCCTCTAATCCGCCGTCACTGGGTGTGCATTTGGTTGATTTATAGTGCTCGCATCACCCCAAAACTCCTTCTAGACCGCAACGGACGAACCCGGCTGCCGAACCATTCGATGAATGGACGCTACACCGGGCGAGCTAGCGGACGTCAAAGGCCGTCGAACCTACTAGGGTCCTCTTAGGCAATTGGCGTATTTACATGAGCACTTTTCCGCTAGCCCTTCATTAATTGTGACGACGGAGGCACACTGTTGGAAGACATCACAGATACATCACCCTAATCTTGATCGTCTGAAATAGAAATTGATAAAGTAGAGTGACCCTGCGGGGAAAGGACCGGAATGTCCAATTCCCCACTAACATACCGTGACATACGCTTCCCATGTTGTCATCGAAATCATCAGATACAGAACAGGAGTTAATGCGAGTACACTGACTACATATAGAATGATTATAAAAGTCAGAGGAAGACTTCCTCTTATTACAATTGATCAAAATCCTTTCAATGTGAAAAGAAAACAAAGTCCTGGTACTCGCACCAACCCCTGACAATCAAAATACATAATAATAATATGATCCATTAACATAGAAAAAATAATTGAAATCAAAATATTTTGAAAAAATATTTTTTCAGAACAGCCCAAGTTTCTGAAAAGTAACGTTGAGCCCCAATGGATCCCAAGCCTAAGTGTGGACAAAAAATTTTAAAATATTTTAAACAATTTATGCAACACTTACGAACAATAATAATATATCTAGTTATGATTAAATTAACATCAAGATATTATTTTCAAGAAATCCCCCCCTCACACAGAGGGCTGTTGTAAATGTAAACAATGAGTGTAAAAACACTAAAATAAGACTCCAGGCACCCAGGCCCGAAATCAGTTACCAAAAATACACTATCTGATGCAAAACAGAGACTTCCAGGGAAGAAACTGCAGAACATCAGATGGTAGATGCAGAACACAACGCCTAACCACCCATAGGTGAAGACGTAAACATGGGGAAAAGAACAGAATTCATTCTGTTATTCAGCTAAAACTCCCAAGAAATTTTAGTAATAATAATTACAGAAACTATGCCAAAAGCATGGGAGAATAGCAAGAGGGGACTTAAAGGAAAGGGAGAGAGGAAAACACTGAAAAATCAGTGTAACTAAATAACAAGAATGACAACAAAATGGCTGCTGCCTCGAACTTAACATAATTTCATTAAAAAATTTCAAGTTACAGCCCTGATAATATTCTGTCACACATTTTTCCTCTCCTCCTTCTATATCCTCCTTAGAATCACCATTTCACTAATATTTATGTGTCTGGCATCATTTAAACTGAGATTTACAAGCACAAAGATCAGTCAGATGTTAACTGATGAAGGGCCAAACTAAGAATGAATAATGGCGCCAATTTTGGAACGTCCTTGACACTGCGCATGCGCAGTAGAGGTGAAGTGTGGAGGGCCATTCAGGACATGTTTTCTTTGGTTTTAGATGCAAATTTTGGGGATTGGGGGGCAAAATTTGTGTTTGGCCCTATATTTTAAGAGTTAGCACCAGCTATGTCTGGGTCATTGGTACAGTATAAAAATCTTGATGTTCTAGTACAAACAGAAAGATTCCTTCCGTTAACATGAATAACAGAATGGAATGAGCGTCTCCCTAGTTCCAAAAATACGCTAATACCGTCGAATTGTCGGACAGAATTAGCACATGAGCATTCTGAATAACGTTCATCCAATAACTTAGGCAAGCCAAAATGGCATCATTCTTGATGTTACTGTGCTTATTAGGAACTACGGATCCCAAAGACCCTGGCCCTTCAAATCCGTTGGGCTCAATGATACGACCCAACCTGTTTGACTGGCATCCGTCAAAACTGTAAAACTCGAATCCGGCAATTGCAGTGGAACTCCCTGAGTTAACCACTGAAAACCTGCCCAAGTCTGAATCTCTTATTTACTTGATTGACAAGATGTCCGTATCGAGCGAAAAAATCTTCATCCTCCAATTCTGGATCAGAAGAAATTGGAGAGGACAAGTGCGTAACCGCCCCATCGGAATAAAATCACGGCACCTCCGCACAAATGTATCAGTCTCATGAGATCTCTCGCTGAGACCTTGTCTGAGCGAAAACAATAGTGAGCATAACAACTGATTAATTTCGCTCTGGTTAACGGCAGATGAACGAGAATGTTGTGTGTCTCGAAGCTCATCCCCCAGTGGGTGAATGACTTGGACGATACCAGATCCGTCTTCTCCTCGTTTACTTATGAAACCGAGACATCGGAGCAATAGAAGCAGATTCTGCACATCGTTCTGAAGAGTTAACACATTGCCGTACCTCTAAAGAATGTCGTCCAGGTAGGCCGACGTTATCGCAGACGAATGAGCTCGGAAATGAGTCATTACCGAGTTCGTTATTCGAGAGAAAGCCCAGGGGCTAGATTCAGACCAAAGCACTTTGCTCAGAGCTCATACACGACTCCTATGATGAAGAAGCGAAGATACTTTCTGAACGCCTGATGTACCATGACATGAAAGTACGCATCTTGAGACCTTCTTGACACTGCGCATGCGCAGTGGAGTAAAAGTATGGAGGACCATATAGGACATGTAATTTTCAGTTTTAGATGCAAATTTTGGGGATTGGGGGGTAAAATTTGCGTTTGGCCCTAAATATTTTAGAGTCAGCACCAGCTAAGTCTGGGTCATTGATACAGTATAAAAATATTAAATTTCTAGGATTTTTAATGTTTTTCCGTTTGACGAATAAATTAATTTCCATACTTTTTAATACCCTCAAGACTTGCTTGTGCTCCTTGTACGCTTCTGGCAGTTATTCCTGCCAAGAAAAGGAAACCTCTTACCATTAAAATAAGAAAAATTTGAGAACATTTAACAAAAATTTCCCTTGAAAATTGTGTCAACCTTTTGACTAGTGATTACTTGAGTCAAATTTCTATGAATTTTTCATAAAATCTAGTCATGGCCACTTCACAGCAGCCATGACTAGATTTAATGAAAAATATTTAGAAAGTACTCAGTGGGTTAAGAGTTAATACCCATTTTTCCACACTTTACAAGATAAGACCACTTCTAACATGAATTTCTACACTTTGTCAAGAATTTCAGTCCTGCACACAAACCCTGCTTAGTGCAGTTAATATCTATGCAGTGCCATACAGGGATCAGCTGTTTTTATTTCTTTTGGCTTAATTTATGAGTTAGGGAGTGGGGGGGGGGGGGGGGGGGGGGAGGGGGGGATAAATCACGCATTTGGCCTGATGCCATTTATATGATTGAGTTAGCATGTTTGGGCTAGTGCAAGGATTCTTCTTCCTTCTTTGAGACAGGGTCTGGGGCCCATGCCATTGGGAACATTTGCGTCATGGGAGGGGGGAGGGGAAATGGGCACCAAATGGGAATCGGGGGGGAGGGGGAGTGGGGGGGGGGGAGAAGCACACAATGACTAAGAAATTATGCACTTTCTAAACTTTGTTAGATGAGCAATTTAAAACGTAATTCACAACTGGTGTCCTGAACTGGGTGGTCATAAGGCCTCAGAAAACCAATGGTGCATTAAAATTTTGTTTGAGTTGGGTCTAAGATTGGGAAATTTGAGGTTTGGAATTGGGAAAAATCATACCTAAATGCCATTAGGAAAGAGTCCCATCTACAACCCCTGTAGACACCCAAAAGAATAAATATGCTATGATTGCTATTACCATTATCAATTTCAGAAGAAAATGCAGACAAGCATTATTATTTGGTCATCACTATTATTCTGCAGTAGAGTTACAGGGGATTTCTGTTAGTTAAAAATGAAATTGAATGGAACCCACTGTTTTAAGAATAGTGTTTCCACTAAATGGAACCCGCTGTATTAAGAATATTTTTTCCAATAAACAGAAACATACCTTGGAACAGCTGGCCATTACACTGCCTTTCTTTTTGTAGACACTAACACCAAGAACAGTATCTGAATGTCCATGTAATATTTGACAATTGCCGGTCTCTATTTCAAATACTTTTATTTGATTGCTGTTGCTTGCCACTACAAGGTGTGAATCTTCTTCACCCAAAAATTGGACATCCAAAATATCCTCGTTGTAGCCCGCAAACTACAGAAGACAGAAATTATACTCATATTCTCTGGCATGTGAGATAATGACAAAAATTATGCATAAATTCTAACATTGTCAGTCCTTTTTAAAAAATATTCTTGTTTATCAGACAATTTTCTCTCAATTTTATGATGCAGAAAGGGAGCTTTTTTATTTAGTTAACCCTTAAGTCCAGGCCTGAAAATAAGCAGCCTGATATTTGCAGAATGAGGTTCCCAGAGGGTGAATTTGATGATGCGATCCCATACAGTGGTCTAATTTATCCTCTGGGTACCTCTTTCTGTTTAGTTTTGAGACCCTGATTCAGATTGAGGTTCACAGAGGGTAAATTTAGTGATGCTACCCTGCTGCGCAGGATAGCATCACTAAATTCAACCTCTGGGGACCTCATTTTGCAGATGACAGTCTGCTTATTTTCTGGCTTGCTTAAGTCAGGGAGTGCAGTGGCTATGCACTGGACTTTAAACTGAAATGTTCCGGTTTGTTCACCACCAGGGGTAATTGCATTGTGTCCTTGGACAAGGCACTTAATCCTGATTGCCCATGCTGTGTACTAAGGCGTTCCGCACGCCGATGGTGCACCTGTCTTCAATCATTGCTGACCCTGCTTGTGGGGAGTTAGTATGTTGGGGAGTCTGACAGTTGGTCGCTGATGCTCAATGTTTCTCTCTGGGTTCTCTGGCTTCCTCCACCCATAAAACTTTCAGACAGTTGATGACCCTGGCTGTTGAAAGTGTCATTAAAGCCCAATAAGTAAATAAAAACCCTTAAGTCCCCATACAGCCACAAGCACAGTCCCTTTTTTGCAGTAAAAAGGTTGTCCAAAGTGTATTCTTCCTTGAGAACTACACTGGTAGAATGAATTTATCTTTATAGTCTTTTTACATCATTGTTGGCTACCTGTACAGGCAGCAACAATAATGAAGAAACACTGTTAAGTCATCTGAAGCTGTGTACATGTATATATGGTAGTTAAAAATTAATCAGAGGACATATGAGTTAAATCCACAAAGCAGTCCTGAAATTAGAGGCGGCAGAGCCAGGGGGGCACAGGGGGCACATGCCACTCCACTTTTTTCCAAAGATATGTTTCACAGTTACACAATGAGTTAAAATGGGTGCATGTAAACGTGTCAATAGACAGGCATTCCTGTAACATTATTTATAAATACAAACAACATTTAGCCAAAGAATTCCACTTTAGGTTGCTTTGGTCCATTTCTTCACCTTCAACTATCTTTCAACCAGAAAGCTGGCCTTTGTGTTGGAAGATGGTTGAAGTCGACGAAATGGACAGGACAGTGACACACAGCGGCATTTTTCATTCAAATGAGAGACTATAGCGAGTCATGGAACAGTGCTTTCCTTATGGAAAATGTTGCGAGAGCAATAATATGAGCTTGTGAAATCACTTGCGAGCTCAACTTGAGCCTGCCAATCATGTTGTCCAACATCAAAACAATTTGTATTTTTTTAGTGGTGTTTAATGTCACCTATTTATGCACAATAGCTAAGCTTGACACAACAGGACATAAAGTCAAGTTTAGTCAATCGTTTATCCCCATGTTGCCCATTTTAGAGGACTTCCACCCCAAGCATCAGTGACTGGGTAGTAAAGCAGAACTTGTTTACCATAGTAAAGAAAGCACTACCTCATTTTCCGGGGTTCCCACAGGAAAATCTTCCAAGGCAATGTATATCCCCGTGAATCATCGTGAATAGATAGGGTTAACAGTCAGTCAGAACCCAGCAGGAGTATCAGACCTGGTGGATGGTTTGGGTGAAATAAAGTTTAATTCGGGACAATTCGGTCTGGGGACAATTTGTTTCATGACATCAGTCAGCAGAAGTATCAGACGTCTCTGACGGTACCTGGGGGACGGTTTGGATAAAATACAGGTTATCCGACAGGATTTCAGGTGTGAACGGAACCTATTTATATGAAGCACCGACCTCGCTGCTAATGAAATTAGTTCCCTTGATGTGCAACATCATCACTGAATGTTTATTGTCAAATAGAATACCGACCTCGGAGAGAACACGGTCAAGGTCAAAAACAACACAAATGAAAACCATCGCCCCGAAACAATCACACTGTAAAACCCACTGCCTTCGGAAAAAAGCACACGTAGGGTAAATTATTAGCGCTAAACACGATGCACGCATTGTTTTCCAAAATCAAAGGTCTGTCGAATGAGAAACTTGGAGTAAAACACAATTCATTCAGAACGAAGATCGAGCGAATACAGTTGTACAGTTCGAGCCAAAAATTGACGGGCGCAGTTTTTCGCGCTTGTTCATTGGAAAATGCGAGCGCTTACGGGCGCAAGCGCATATGCGCCCGCTATATGGGAAGGACTGCAATGGAACATTTAGTTTGTAGCCTTTTTCTCACTGGATCAAACCATGGTAGCACTGTAAATTGTGCCCCTCCACGTTTATCGAGCTACCGCCACCCCTGACTGAAATTAGTTGAAATTATTAATTTAACTCCCTACACTATCTGCGGAAAAAAAAACGTTTTCAGCAATGAAAATTATAAATTTAAAGTAATTTGTATACTTACCAATGGCCCAGGCTAGCTGGTGCTTAACTCAAAGTTATTGAGGGCCAAACACAAATTTTGACCCCCCCCCCCCCAATCCCCAAAATTTGCTTGCAAAACCAAAAATTAAAAGTCCTATCTGACCCTCCATACATTTACTCTCCGTGCATGCGCAGTCGTCAGGAAGTGACCAGAATTGGTGCCAACATCATTCTTCGTAGAAGAGAGTACTACATAAAAATTCAGCGGGGAGGTATGAGTGCCCACACTTCCGAGGTAACCCACAGGCGATTCAGGTGTACAATAAATTCCAGTAACAACACTCCCCTACGTGTACTATCCAATATCTATGACACTATAAACGTGCGAATATACGAGTTGAGTACAGACATTAATAGAAACCTGGATCTAGAAATGGAAGTAGGTATGATTAACAGACTCCGACACGGACCGCCCCCGAAATAATTCATAATTTCTAAGGTCCATAACATACAATAAAGCGTCAGCCTAATAATTATTATGCGCGTGAGCATTAAAATCCTGCATGTAATCATCTGAATACCAGCTAACTGGTTATGCAGCCTCCGGGGTACCCAAAGACTTACAATTTATTTATGATGAATTATGTACTCGTATATGACATATAGACGAATAATCACAGGAAACCAACCAACTAAAAAGTGGATGTGCCCATAGAACACGACCCAGCCGCCAATCGAGAAGTGAAGAAATGCATGTATGTCTTTAAACTCATAAGAGGCTTGCGGGAAGAAAACGTCTTGCCCGTTAATCGCCTCTAAACACATTGGTGGTGGGTGGGGGATGGGGGGGGGGGGGATTCAAAGTCATATCGAAAACCTCCTCACCCGCATTACTTAATCATTCTTGTGTGAGTCATAAAATAATACAGGAACCGCAATGGTTCCCTCACGTTTAACCGACTCCATTATGCCATTATGGGCGGAGAAGGAAGTGAAGAACAAAAACTTCCTCTGATAAAGAAGGTCCTCTTGTGGAGGAAGCTTCCGGGGAATGTCCCATAACAGACACTTGAGAAGACTGATCCAAGGTTTCTGTTACGACAGAGGTGCTACTAGTAGGATTCACAACGAGACTGTCTGATCTTAAACATAATCTAGTGAATCAACTGAATTGGAGGATACGTGTATCCTATCATTCATCCCCATGAGATTGGCAGAGCGTCTTCTACATACGCTCAATGGTCTGGGCATGGTGACACGAACTGACGGTAACTGATTGTTCTGGTGGGTCGCAAACAGATCTATCATGGGGTGATCCCTCTGGTAGCAAATCTGCCCAAATACTCGCTTGTTGAGCGTTCACTCCAATTGCAACAGGCGACCTTTCTGAGAGTGTGAGTCTGCTAGTATGTTCAGACGACCCCGTATATGATGGATAGAAAGATGAACATGATGATTCATGGCGTATAGGAAAATCTTCTCCGGTAGTTGGCATAACGGAAATGAATAGGTGCCACCCTGGTTCCCGATGTACGTTACTACTGTCGAGTTGTCCGACCAAATTGAACATAGACGTCCGTTATTATGTGAATCCAATGTTGTAGCGCTAGCTATATTGACATCATCTCCTGATGTTTATGTGACTCTCCTAGAACCGAGGGTCCCAAACACATGGACACTTCAAGACTGCGGGACTTAGGGCCGCACCCCAACCCGTCTGGCTCACATCCGTCATAATCGTGAAAGCCGGATCCGGCAGTTGCAGCGGGCCTCCCTGAGTTAACCACTGAATATCTGCCCAAATCTGAACCCTTGTTTTACTAGTTCCATTAAAATAATACTGGTTCAAGCGAAAGAGTCTTCCCACTCCAGTTCTGAGTAAAGAATATCTGGAGGGGATGTGCATGTAGACGACCCATCGGAATGAGATCCACAGCCACTCCGCACAGCTCCAACAGTCACATGAATTCCCTCACTATTAATGTGTCTGAGTGTAGACAAAAGCGAACATAACAACTGACTAATTTCGCTCTGGGAAACGGCAGATGAACCAGATTGTTGTGAGTCTCAAAGCTCATCCCCAAGTGAATAGACGACTTGTACAGAGCTAGATCCGATTTTTTCTTGTTTACAACGAAACCGAGACGTCGGAGTAATAGAAGCAGACTCTGAACATCATTCTGAAGAATAATACTGTTGCCGTATCCCTGTAGAAGGTCGTCCAAGTAAGCCGGCGTTACTGTAGACGAATGAGCTCGTATGACCTTACCAAGTTCATTATTAGAGTGAACGCCCAGGGGGCCAGATTCAGACCAAAGCATATTTTTCTGAACTGATACACCTTCCCTTATACGGTGAACCACAGGTACTTTTATAATACCGGAAGTAGCAGGACCTGAAAGTACGCATCCTTAGATCTATGCTTGCCACATAGTCGATCACTCAAACTCTCGCTTTTACCGACTGAATGGTCTCCATAAATAAATTTTTGGAGCCATGATAAGCTTGTTATCCAGCTCAAGTCAATTACCGGTCGGAACGAGCCATCTGGCTTCGGTACGAGGAACAGGTGACTGTAAAAATCTTGAGAATCCTGATTCTCAACGACCTGTATTGCTTCCTTTGATAAGAGAGCTTATACCTCCAGTAGGAGAAACTCTGTTATGCAAGAATTTGATGGAAGATTTGTCCAAAGCGGACAACTTGTTAGTGGAGTTTTTGCTCGGAATGATAGCCGTAAGCCGTCCGAGACTACACTTCTCATCCCACTGATCTTCCATGATTATTATCCAGTTTTTTGCGAAGCTTGATAACCTTCCACCAACTGGCCAGCAATAGAGGTCTAAAGCATCACCTGTTTGATCTGCGAGGCTTACGGGAGGAGGAACTACGTCCTCCCCGTGAACAACCTCGTCTAGTCGGCCTGGGGGTTCTGACCTATAGTCCCGATCAAATCCACACCCCTTTCCCGAGTCGCTATACTGACGACCTCCAGAGTAATTATAAGAGGGTTTCTTGTACCCTCGTGCGGAGTTTCCTTTTGACAATTTTTTGTCTGGAATGTCCTCCTTTACTCGTCTGCTGAAGTGGGTCATTGATACGTCGACTTCAAAAGCAGAGGACTAGATGCTTTCTTAGTAGCCTGTTCACAGACTAATGAAAGCTAGTCATCGAAAATAAAATGTCCGGAAACAGGAGCAACTGGGAGAGAGCGTTTCACCTTGTCATCTTATCAGTGATGACGATGCAAGGGCAGCATCACATCTGATTAACTCCAGATTAGTCACTGTTATGGCGGAGTTATACATGGTATGCATAATTGCCCTGGAAAGAACTCTAAGAGAGGTACGAACATCCTCAAATTCCTTTCCCTTGAGACGTTGCGCCATAGCTCTTGTAAGGTGATCTGCGGAAGACATAACGTCCTAATTCGCTCTATTTGAAGAAATTGCCATCTTAATTGTGTCTGAGCAAATAGTGAATGATACAGGTAAGGATACCTCTAGATCCCCGGCCTGCTCATCCAAACACAGAAGATCTCTCTGAACATCTTCCCCAACCATTTTTAAATAAACATGGTCCAAAAAACGGTATGTATTCGGAAGATGAAGATAAGAAACCGCCTTCTTCCTTGCACTCAAGAGGATAAATACGGCATTGTCTATATGGTCGAAAGCCTGCAACACCTGCATAAACTGAACCGGAAAAGAAAGGACTTCCTCCTTTGTCCGGATAAATCTGCGGCCAACGACGCCAGCGGTTTCTCTCTTGTCGTCGCAGCATTCCAATTCAGCAGAGCAAAATCATGGTAGTATTGATGGATGAAAACCATCACAACCATGTACTGTTCCAAAAGGGAAGGGTAATCCTCTTCCTTATCCCTTTCACCATCCGAGAGAATTAGTTGCGAATCTTGGTCCATTGCATCTTCTGCATTAAAAGACGACTGGACCGACCCAGCATTGTCCGACAGCTCAGATTCTGAATCTCAGGGAGGCTGCATCTGCACTTGCTGGGATGCTGCGATCAGCTGCGCAATCTGCGACAGCAAGTCTGTCATCGAGGCCTGAGGAGTAGCGGTTTTCTGTTCCGACAGTGTGTCGGAAACAGATTTTTTCTCCGAATGGCCTCGTCTCCCAGGCTACCAGATGGTCTGACTTCACAGGCGAAGAGTGGTTCCTTCTTCATGCAACAGGCTGGATATCTGAAGTCGGGTAGCTAGGGAGCGTCCCGAACGGCAGGCGGATAAATGCTCCATCTCGTGCAAGATTCCAACCAGAAAACTTCATTTCGGCCTTGTGAAATGCAGCGGAAGAAGCCTTAACTGAAGCCAACCCCGGCTGCAGACTAACAGAGCATCCCAAGTGGAGGGAGGACATATGCTCCGGCTTGTGCAAGTTTCTCAAAACAACATCTGACCCCAGACAGTGCTAGATTAGAGAGGGGGGCCTCTCCCGCTCGCGGTCTATCAGACCTCGGCGAGTACAAGAACTTGCTGACTTCCTCCCTATTTCCGTCGTTGCTGGGTGAGCTATTTATATTATAGTGCTCGCTGTTCCCAATCCACTTCCTAGACTGCAACGGACTTACCCAGCCCCCACGTATGGAGTACCGCTTCACCATTCGAGCTAGCTGCTTGCAAGAGATTAAAACCTTTAACCAAAGGCCCTAACTCTTGCAATAATGAGCACTGCAGATAGCTCTATATGCTCCATGGAGCGTGATGGCGGTAGCACACTTGGATGGGTGTCAGAATATCATCACCATGTTCATGTTCCTCTGAAATAGAAACTGACAGAATGAATTAAAACAAGGTGAGAGGCCCTGATCCTAAGAACTTTACCGCCAACAACGTACCGTGACACCCGACTCTAACATCAGTCATCCCAGTGCAACACAAGAATGACAGGAGTCCACAGGAGTGTATCAGCTAAAGTCGATATCAGTCCTCCAAACTCCACAACAATATATATATATAACTGAGATACATGAATAATAGCAGTCACAATAAAATTCAAAATATTTTTTGTGAACAAAAATTTTTTGAAAAAACGCCCTATTTATTTATATATTTATTTATTGGTGTTTAAGGTCACATATTACTGCACAATGGCTAATCAGGACCACAACATGAGTATCAACTCAAGAGCAGGGGTGAGCGTTAATAAGCCATGTTGCCCATTTTAGAGTGGGTTTGCACCTCCCAAGAATTGGTGATTGGGTCCTATTTTTCCAGTAAAACAGAGCCTGTTCACTGCAGTGAACAGGCACTGCTCCACTTCCCGGGGTTCCCGCAGGGAGAAAAAATGCCCTAATTCCCAAAGGGAACATTAAGAGCCCAAGGGCATCCCGATAGAGCCTAAGTGTGGACAAAATGCAAAATTTTTTGAGCTACACTACCGGAATAATAACCCATGTATCCTACAGTATACTACTGTAATAGAATATAAAAAACTACCTATACATGAGGATGTTGACAATGTAAACAACATCAATGTAAACAAGACACCAGGCACCCCAAAAAAGGCCCAAAGTCAGAATCAATTGAAATGCTATTAGATGCAAAGCTAGATCTTCTATATGCAGAAAAAACGATACATCGGATAGAAGATGCAAGATGCAAACTCCCAAGAAATTTAATAAAAAATTCAATAAAAATTAGCCAAAAAGCTTAGGAGTTTAACAGGAAGGGTTCATGGAAGGATAGGGAAGGAATACTTAACAAACAGTGGAATAATCACTTTCAAAAATGATGACATCAGGCATATATCCCGAAATTGGGAAACATAAAATAATTTTATAAATATTATAAAGTTACAGCCCTGAATGTCCAAAACCACCGTTGAACACTTCCTTCATCCAATAACAGCCTTGTATCCACCAATTCTTGCACTGATTTGTGTCTGGCATCCTCAAATGAAAGTGTCAATGACACTGTAGCTCAACTTGTCAAGACAAAGACATGTACATGTATAGTATGTGACACAGATATGACAAACATCTAGGTAATGACCTGATAACAAAGGTACATATAAAGTATTGTAACAGTCTGTACATAAATACTGACCGTTGCCTGTAACAAATGTATAGGTAAAGTATTGTAAAGGTGGGTGACAGTCAGATGCTAAACTAGAAAAAAATCTTTTGAGTCCCAGAGTGGGTCTGACTGAACCCCAAAATATTTGTTCTCATAGCACAGTGATAACAAAGGCACCCCAAAACACACTCATTCCTGTCCCAAGGTGAAAACAAAGATACCCAAGAAGTTTCGTGAAGATCAGTTCACAAATATGAGCTGTGTAGAAGTTGTGACAAAAAACTGATTGGATCTAATTTCGGTACAAAATGGCCACTGGCAGCCATCTTGAATTCTGGACTGCACCCAGAAACACTCGTTCTCGTCCCAAGGAGATAACAAAGGTACCCAAGAAGTTTTGTGAAGATCGGTTCATAAATACAGCCTCTAGCCCGAGCCGTATTGACATGTGCACTTACAGTGTATAAGTAGCACTGAATAAATCAAAGTTCATCTAATTTGCATAATTTCTGCACGAGAAAAAAACCCGTACTATATGTGATGTATTCCATGTTACTAAACATTCATACAAAAATATATTCAAATCAGAACTTTCATACAGAAGTTCTGCACAAAAGACTGATTGCACTAATTTTGGTACAAAATGGCTGCTGGTGGCCATCTTGAATTTTGGACCACACCCAAAAACACTCGTTCTCATCCCACGGTGATAACAAAGGTACCCAAGAAGTTTCGTAAAGATCGGTTCATAAATACGGCCTCTAGCCCGAGCCGTATATAGAAGTTGTGTACAAAAAACTGATTAGACCTAATTTCGGTACAAAATGGCCACTGGCAGCCATCTTGAATTTTGGACCACACCCAGAAAAACTCGTTCTCGTCCCAAGGTGATAACAAATGTACCCAAGACGTTTCGTGAAGATCGGTTCATAAATACAGACACTAGCCCGAGCCGTATTGACATGTGTACTTACTTTGTGTAAGTAGCACTGAAAAAATCAAAGTTCATCTAATTTGCATAATTTCTGCACGAGAAAAAAACCCGTATTATATGTGATGTATCCCATGGTACTAAACATTCACACAAAAAATTATTCAAATCAGCGCTTTCATATGGAAGTTCTGTGCAAAAATCTGATTGAACCAAATTTTGTACAAAATGGCTGCCATCGGCCATCTTGAATTTTGGACCGGAGCCAAAAACACTCGTTCTCGTCCCACGGTGATAACAAAGGTACCCAAGGAATTTCGTAAAGATCGATTCATAAATACGGCCTCTAGCCCGAGCCATATTGGCATTTGCACTTACAGTGCTGAAAGTAACACCAAAAAACATCAAAGTTAGTCTAATTTGCATAATTTACGCACGAGAAAAAACCCCGTAGTATATGTGATGTATTCCATGGTACTAAACATTCATACAAAAAATTATTCAAATCATAGCTTTCATATGGAAGTTCTGTACAAAAAAAAAATTTCTGCATCGTCGGTACAAAATGGCTGCTGGCAGCCATCTTGAATTTCGGACTGCACCAAAAAACACTCGTTCTCATCCCACGGTCATAACAAAGGTACCCAAGAAGTTTCGTAAAGATTGGTTCATAAATACGGCCTCTAGCCCGAGCCATAGCAGTTTGGCACTTACAGCTCTGAAAGTAACACTAAATAAATCAAAGTCAGTCTAATTTGCATAATTTACGCACGAGAAAAAAACCCGTATTATATGTGATGTATCCCATGGTACTAAACATTTATACAAAACTTTATTCAAATCAGAACTTTCATACAGAAGTTCTGTACAAAAAACTGATTTTTGCATCATCGGTACAAAATGGCCGCTGGCAGCCATCTTGAATTTCGGACCACACCTAAAAACACTCGTTCCCGTCCCAGGGTCATAACAAAGGTACACAAGAAGTTTCGTAAAGATCGGTTCATAAATACGACCTCTGGCCCGAGCCATAGCCAATTGTTGATGTACGGACAGACGGACAGACGGACGACGGGCCATGACAATAGCTCAAATTTGACTTCGTCAAAGTTGAGCTAAAAAGGAAATTTTAAAGCACAGATGTCATTTCATTGTTGATGACTTTAGGCCAAACAAAGAATGATGTTGACGCCAATTCTGGTCACTTCCTGACGACTGCGCATGCGCGAAGAGTAAATGTATGGAGGGCAAGATGGGACTTTTAATTTTCGGTTTTGCAAGCAAATTTGGGGGATTGGGGGGGGGGGGGGGGGTCAAAATTTGTGTTTGGCCCTTAATAACTTCAAGTTAAGCACCAGCTAGTCAGTGTAAAAATATTTCCCATACTGCAATAGCGAATTTAACCAAATGTATCAAGTTTTACAGAGCTCAGTGATTCTTTGTCTTACAAGGGCAAAATAGTATTACTGAAGAGATTTCAAGGTAAAAAAAAAAAAGAGTGTGGAGGCAGATTTTCAATGAGGAGAAGATGTGCCCGAGAAACACGAAATTTTTGGTAAGGCCCCACAAAGCAGATCTTGTTTCTCAGGCCTTTATTTGTAAAATTGGATGCAGCAAGCGAGCGATTTTTTATTTTATTTTTTATTTCTGTAATTATTTCTTTGCCATCAAAAGTTTATGTTCTTGGTTTACATTTTAGGCTTCATAAACTACAGAATAGCATGGGTGGTGGTGTATTTTGTCCCTTGAGAGCAAGAAGGCTTTGCAATACTAAAGCACTGCAAAGCCTTCTTGCACACAAGGGACAAATTTATCAATTTTTTTAACTTGGGTAAAATATCAGAAAAAAAACATTTAATTTTTTTTAAGTTTACATTGGTTATAAAAAGAGAGCATGCAGCAGCTAAAAGGATCATGCAGGTCGGCCTGAGAAACAGATTTTTAATTTTTTTAGGCCTAATAGGCCTTAGGTATCAATGATTTAGAACTTCAGTTTTCCCCGAGTCTCGATTCACATCAAATAGTGGTAAAATGGAAGTACTGATTGCTTTACAGTATTGTGATCACACAAGCAGACAGAACTTTGACCAAACTGTGATTTGGTCATGAGCCAGTAGAAATTGTCTCCCAATAACACTTTAGAATCTCACCCGTCGAAAAAGAAACACAAAAACAGTGCATCTTACATGCATTTTTTGTTTT
Source organism: Pictodentalium vernedei (assembly GCA_031216915.1). NCBI lineage: Eukaryota > Metazoa > Mollusca > Scaphopoda > Dentaliida > Dentaliidae > Pictodentalium > Pictodentalium vernedei. The sequence continues at coordinate 81,143 of JAUFNR010000045.1, read as the reverse complement.
TACTTTCTTGACTTGGGCTTCATTTTACAATAAAGTGGAATCCTCTTAATTGAATAGCTACTTTGTCAGTGAAAAATATTCAATTAACTAACGGAGTGCTAAAAGTCACTATCGTGGCTCTATTGAAAAGTGCTGAAAGGCACATTAGTGGCTTCACATTGTATGCATTTGCATGTTGTCTGCCTGGAGGTAGAAAAAATTGTTTATTGAAAATTGTCTTGTAATTTATTGGACAGCACCCACCGGAACTCTTCAATTTCAATGAACTGTAATAAAACAATTATTTCTGAACAAAGTCTTCCAAAACTGTGGCTCCTCTTGCTGGTAGCCTGCTATCTGTGAAAAAGAATACTCATGTTACAAATAGCCTTTGAAAAAGAATTTAGTCGTCTATTATTCAATTAACATGCGTTTGATCATTTTCCTGTATTCTAGTGATAAACAAGCGTTTATTTTATTGTATTTTGTTTGACAGAGCTCATCAAGCTCTGTCAAACAAACTACAATAGATTAAATGCTTGTATTATTTATTTATTTATTTATTTATTTATTTATTTATTGGTGTTTAAGGTCACATATTTATGCAAAATGGCTAATGGTGACCGATTTTTATTTATTTATTTATTTACTGGTGTTTAAGGTCACATATTTATGCACAATGGCTAATGGTGACCATGACAGTTTTACGGGTGGAGGAAGCCGGAGTACCCGGCGAGAACCACCAAGCATCGACGAGCAACTGTCGTCAGCTTAACACTCTGTTCAACCTTCGCTCAAGCAGGGTTACAGCAGTTCACGACATGTGTACCATCGACGTGCAGTACACCTTAGTACACGGCATCATCATGCCCCCATGTAGGCAACCGGGATAAAGTGCCTTGCCCAAGGACACAACATAGGTCGACCCGGACAGGGATAATGCCTGTATTGGTTGTCCTATGATCATATTTATCCCTCAACAAAGGGAATTCGGTAAATGTCAGGGTAATATTTTGAGATATTTTTTTATTTAATTAATAGTTATTTACTTATTTGCAAATAACAGGTCAAATTTGTATTGAAGATATGGTAAATGATGTTTGAAAGTCATATGCAATTAACAGGGTTATTCAATCAAGAGATATCCAATTAAGGGGGCCCCACAGTATTCTATTTATGAAATTTTGACCCACCTGTTTACAGTACAGTTGCGGTGGACTGGTCGTAATCCACATGTGGGCAGTGATGTCCACGCATGCGTTTACCAGGTAATAAAAATCATCAGCAAAACTTTAATTAATGAAGCACCAGGTTTTATCTGGAGCTTCATTAATTAAATTTTTGATGATTATTCCTATAATTAGTGTTTGGAATCTAATGTTATTGCATGCGTGGAAATATTGCCCACCTGTGGAAAGTGAAAGTCCATGGCAGACTGACTGTATGTGTATCACCACCACATCACAGAATTTTTCACTCAAGTCGAATTAGGCAAAAGGTTAGAAACTGAACTGAATCTCAAACCAAATCCATTTCCAAATTGTTACAATACTACAGCAGTCGTCCTAGTGCTGTCTATCTCCCATATGTACCCTGTATCAATATACGGGTCCTGGATATATATACAGAACCACGCATATGTTTGAATGGGTTAAGAATTATCGCACGAGATTGCATTGCCAAAGCAATCGAGTGTGATAATTCTTAACCCATTCAAACATATGTGCGGTTCTGTATTATCACACACCTCGTGCACATGAAAATTGAACTAAAAGCACTCTTCAACTGGATAATTGCTGCATTTTCTTCATTGCCAGTGAGTCATCACCGTCAGTTGGCCATGTACCAACCCAAATTTGCTTTTTAATTTTTACGGCATTCAATAGGTGGAAACCAATAGATACTGATCAGTGTCACGGTCACGATGATCGAACTTCAAATATTGACTAAACTGCGGAGAATAACACAACAAAAAGTTTTTAAATAGCAAATAAGTTTAGCACACTCCATCATTATATGACCAGTTGTGGAAAGTATTTGTCAAGGAACAAGCCGTCAGAATGTTATTTTTATTTTTTAAATATTCCGGGTAAACAAATCTAAATGAGGAACTTGGAATTTCCAAGCAATCTCGACTCTGGTACATTTGACCAATGATGACGTGATTTATTTAGACAGGTTCCTTCTTTGATAACGTTGGAAATAAAATCGAATGTGTTTTGTATCACCACATGTGCGATACTTTTTTTTGTCGTACAGGCAGAACATTGGAAATCATGTGTTTTATATTAATAGGTGTGTGATAAAGACTATTTTGAACCATCGAACTGCAAGTAACGTAGATGGAACTAACACTTGTTTCTGAATGGTTCAGCAATTTATCATATGCAATCAAAGGTAATCCATACAGAAATTTTTGCATTGATCCAAGCATAGACCCAATGTGCAATGTACTTTCATTAATGACAACTGTATAGGATGGTGTTTTGATGCATTAATATTTAAATTACTCAAAGCTATGGTTTTGAATGCTTCATTATTTATTTATTAAGGTTTAACGACACTTTAACAGCCAAGGTCATTTCGTGTCAGTGAGTTTTATGGGTGGAGGAAGCCGGAGTACCTGGAGAGAACCATCGAGCAATGGTGAGCAGCTGCCAGCTCCCTAACATTGCAACTCCACACTACAGCACAGGCAAGGTTAGATTGGTTGAAGACATGCGCACCATCCACGTGCAGTACGCCTTAGTACACGGCATCATCATGCCCCCATGTGGACAATCAGGGTTTAGTGCCTTGCCCAAGGACACAACACCGGAGTCCGAATCTATCACTCAGACGGTCACCCGTACAAGGACTAAACGGGCTCAATGTTGCTTAAAACTTTGGTGATCTGACGAGAACCGGTTACCACAATGTCACCTCCAGCCCCCCCCTCCCACCCACCCCCTCCCTGAATGTTTCATTGTGAAAAACCCAAAACAGTTTAGACATTTTTTGTTCTTAAAATTCTAGCGGTGACAACTAGGGTTTAATCCCCGGAACGGGAAATTTCTGGTTCTCATTTCTGAATATCAGTCCCAACACTCAGGAAATTCATAGAACAGAACCAGGAATCAGAGGTTGCATTCTGTAACCTTTGATTCCCGATTCTAGTCTATGAATTTCCTGGGCATCAGCACTGATTTTCAGAACTGGTAACCAGGAAATTCCCATTCACGAGATTAAACCCTAGCTCCAACAAGAGCTGGACTGTTGTCTGGTGCATACCCCACGTGGTGTACTGCCCAGTGTGGGCATACCTATGACCAACAAATATTATAGAAAATAATGAAAGTTATGAATATTCTCGGACTCACACACGGACAGTCGGACAGACACACAGATCAATGCATGTAATCCAGTATAGCCCCCCCCCCCCCCCCCCCCCCATTTTCTTCGAAAGATTTCAACAATTTCTAAGTCACAAGGTATGGTAAATTGTTTGGTGTTTGAAAGTTTTATGCAATGAGGCAGAAGCTTTTGTCATAGGCAAACTGCATGCCATATTTCACTACTGCATGCCATATTTCACTAAAATCTGATAACCCATACCTGAGATACACGCTGAACAGACAAATAATGTCTATTTCCTACAATTTCTAAGTCAAAAAAAGGGGATAACTCTAAAAAGGAGAATGTGAGAAATATCGTTGAATCCTTTTTTTATAAAGCCCATACCATAACCAGTGTTCACAGCAAATTTCACTGCAATAGAACATTCGATACCCGAGATACAGGCTGAACAGACAAAATTTGGCTCGGACGGACACAATTTCTAAGTGAACAAGTAATAAAAACAACTAATAAAAAAAAAAAAAATAACTAGTGTGGGCATACCTATGACCAACAAATATTATAGAAAATAATAATTTACTTAAGTTATGAAAGTTATGAATATTCTTGGACGGACTCACACACGGACGCACGGAGACACAGACGCATGTAATCCAGTATACCCCCATTTTCTTTGAAAGTGGGGGTATAATGACGATGCTGGAATTGCAAGAAATTGATATTCGCTGTAATCTAATAAACTATAATACGCAACCTTTGATACTATGGTCTATGGATTTCCCAGGTATCATGATTGGCTTTCAGAACGGGGAAATAAAGAGCCGTGAAATTCCTGTTACCGGTATTAAACCTTAGTGACAACACGCCCTTCAGTTACCTTAGCAACAGGAAAGATTAAATCAAGAATTCACAATGTACATGTATCACCAAAGTGAATGAAGAAAAAGACATATATCAGCCCCCTGAGTGCAACAAGACACAATCTGTAAAGCTTTAGCACTGCAGATGGCACCTAGTTCCACTCATTCTCAAGGGGTAATATATTTTGCAAACAAGACATAATGTGATCTCAACTATCACTTCAAATATCATTTATAAGAGTTTTCCGACTAAATTTGTGTTATTTAATTAGGCCTGAATACAGTCAATCTCATTCCTCAGAAAATTGCAGAATGAGTTGCCATCTTCAGAAAATCCACAATAAAGAATTGGCTGAAATCCAAAATTTCCCAGGAGTTGAATTTTCCAAACAATCAAGAGATGGTTTTGAATCGAATCAGTGAAAAGATTCAAAACAGAATAAAATCTTGAACATTGGTTGGGTCCTTTCGAATAATGATCTGATTGAGAATGAGATCACTTTTGTGATCACAGTACTGAAACAAAAACCTTAAATTGTATCTTTTAATCTATACTAATCAATGATAAGCTGAATAATTCAGCAAATGTCCACTTCAAGATTTGTGGTTTCCAGGAAAATCCTGGCAAAGCCAGAATTTTACTGAAAACCTCTTCCAAATTAACTTAAGTTTCAACTCAATGCCTAATACAGTAGAAACCTGTTAATTGAATGGCTACTTTGCCAGTGAAAATTATTCAATTAACAGGAGTATTCAATTAACAGGGTTTGTGTCACTTTCCTGTATTCTAGGGATAAACTTAGCATTTATTCTATTATATCTTGTTTGACAGAGCTCCATGAGCAGTCAAACAAGATATAATAGATTAAATTCCTGTATGGATGTACTGAGACCAAATAGGTCTATAAACAAAGGAAAACTGGGTAGTGTCAAGGTAATTTATTGACAGGTTACAAGATTTTTTATTCAATTAACAGGAGTTTATTCTACAACTTATATTCAAGGTCAAATTTGTACTGGGGGTATGGTAAATGGTTTTGTGTTGGGAAATTATATTCAATTAACAGAGTTATTCAGTTAAGAGGCATCCAATTAAGTGGGCTCCACTGTACCACTCTCCCACAAGACACCAAGGAATCCATTATGTGTGCATGGCCAGCCAAGATCTTCTGAACAATAAAAATATGAATTTTTCAATACTTCATTACTTATTTATTGGTACTTGAGGTCACTTTTGGCATCTATGGCCTTGTTGCACTCAAAGGACAATAAACAGCTTTTTCTTCGACCACCTTTGTGATATCTGTCAATTTTCTAATCATCAAGTATGCCTATTGATATTGGGTTCATGACAGAGACAGACAACACCCCCAGGCCATTGTATCGTAACAATAGAAAAGTGGATTCGATTTGAGATTTGATTCGGTTTCAAACCTTTTGGTTGGTTCGATTCAAGAGAAACATCGTGATTCGCCAGACATACTCACTATAAAACTAGATTGTCTGCTATTACAAATTAACATGAGGGGCAGCCATTCATCTTGCATTTCATGCAGGTTTACAGATACAAAATTATTTTTTATCGGCAAAACTTTGTTAGCAGTTCTGTTTTTAACGTTTGACAGTTGTTTTCTCTCTTCAAAGCAAGTAAGAAACAGTTTTTTCAAAATGGTGATTTTCACATTCAGTATATACTGAGTCAAAAAAGAAAGTATAATAGAAACAAATGTGAAAAAATAGCATAAAGGATGAAATACAATAGTTCTAATGTTGCATGTTTGTGGACAAGAAGTCGTGCAAAGAGTTTAATGACATGTTGTTGTTGTCCACCAAACCGTATACAATTTTGCTACGGATTTCAAAATAGCATGTGCTACCCAAGAATGTCAAATTGAATGGGTTACCAATGATTTTTTTGTGTTATGTTGTGCTAGAGAGCCTGGGTTATTGAGAAAACACGCTAGTTTTTGTCTTCGGACATTTTAAAAAATGCCAAGGTTAACCGAAAGTTAAAAAATTTATAGTAATTTATATATTTTTTATACTTACCAATGACCCAGACATAGCTGGTGCTAACTCTTAAAATATAGGGCCAAACACAAATTTTGTCCCCCAATCCCCAAAATTTGCATCTAAAACTAAAGAAAACATGTCCTGAAAGGCCCTCCACACTTCGCCCCTACTGCGCATGCGCAGTGTCAAGGACGTTCCGAAATTGGCGCCATTTATCATTCTAATAACCAGTGCCTGGTAAGCGCTATGTACTCAGCGGGGAGGCAAGAGTTCCCAACTCCTGGGAGGGCCATCCCCGTCTGGGTCATTGGTAAGTATAAAAAATATATAAATTACTATAAATTTTTTAACATTTTTATACTGTACCAATGACCCAGACATAGCTGAATAGTAAAAAGGCTGGAGGGCCAAGGACATAGAGCAAAATGGAATACGCTCAATAAAATAAAATAGAGTCATCCCCTGTAGGGAAAAGAAGTAATAGGCCTTACATGTATCTTTCTTATTTATGATAAATTAGAAAGATACAACACCTTCCAAAAATTGAGCTTCATACATCCATGTACTCTATTAATATCCAATAATCCTTATACTAATAATTTTTAAAGTAAGCCAATAATAAAGTAAGTCTAGAGAATAGAGACTCTTATACTCCTAAAAGTGTGTGAGAATTGCATAATCATGTCCGTTGACATATGCAATATTCAAAAGCTATACTTTAAAAACTAAGACTTGAATGAATTTTATAAACTTAAACTTCTCACTAAACAACCATCCCAATAACAGCTCAGAATTACTAACTCCGGAGGAGGTATCCCCTTGTTTTCATAGTAAAAAACAGGTGACCCAAGGGAACACCCTCCCCCCCCCCCTTTTTCTTGCCCTGGGTCAAATAGCCCAGAGCGAAGAGGGCAGCCGAACGGAGACACTGCCGAAACAGACAGCCTACCTAGCTATAGTAGCAACTGTTAAGTGAATGACATTCTGAGCAGTTTAGAATAGACCTAACAATAGAGGCCTCCAGAAATGGACTCGATATTTCTGAGATAAAATTCATGAATGGATGGCTGAGCGCAATGAGCAGCCTTCAAAAATCTATAATAGCAACACTATTAATGTAAGCCCAAGAAGTAGAAGAACTCTTACTTCATGAGCCGAAATCTTAAGCACAACTGCTAAGCCAATGATATACCATAAGCAGTACGCTAGTTAATAGAATCCATTAACAATAAAATGGAGCGTAACGTCCTTCTACTAGACATCAAAGACAGAAGAAGCTTACGCCCTTGTAATAAACAGATATCTGTTTATAAATACATAAACTGTACCCGGAAAGAGTAAAGGCCTATGCCCATACGAAGACGGAAGGACCTTAAAATAATAGGTTCCGGATAATAGGAGCCTAACTCTTATGCAACAATCCAACCTAAATAGTAACGGAAGTATTGATTCCGAAACTATGAAAGTGAAAATCATCCATCGATAGTGCATGAAACTCACTGACTCTACAGTAAAAGAGAAACCAACAGAATTACTGTCTAAAAGGTCAGAATTTGAAAACTACTGTTTCCAGAGGCTCAAATGATTACTTAGCTAAATAAGAACCGAAGTTAAAATCCGTATAGGAATTTAATCTAAAGATTCTAAGTCTATTTATCAAAAAGTTACTAACTGACTTAGATAAAGAGACAAAAGACTCAAATGTAAACTATCGTAGAGTGCATAGGTATGAGGTAACATAAACCTATAACCTAAATAACAACAGGCTGCAGTAGATCTTGTGAAACAAGTATACAAAAAAATAGCAATGAGTAGTATGGAGGGATCAACCATATGAACATAATGATCCCTACACCACGACGGAAGAGCCTCCACTTTAGTCGCATAGAATAGCGAAGAAGAGGATCTCCTATAGTAAGAAATCGCGTCCAAAGCTCGTCCAGTACAGTGCTTACAATGCAATACGGACCACACAACGGAATACATGAAGGTTGCGACCTTGCTGGTTGTGATAAAAATGACACGATTTACCCAGTGAAAAAAGATCCTCACATAGAGGAAGATTTCACGTTAAGATCCACAGTAGACAAGAGAGTAAATTACTCATGATCTCGGTGAAGATAGAGATGCTATCAACAGAAATGTATTGTGGTTGTTTATCTTAGCAATACCTGCTAAAACAACAGCGCCGGAGGATACACGTATCCTATCATTCCGTCCTATAGATCAATAGAGCGTTAACAGTATTAGCTCAGAGATCTGGACAAGCCAACACATACGTCTGCAATTGATTAGCAAGCTGTGTCATAAATAAAACATCATTGGGCGCTCCCATAGATAGCAAATCTGATTAAATACTTGTTTGTTGAGAGTCCATTCTGACAGCAACAAGCAACCTGTAAGAGAACGGGAGTGCGATAAAACAATCAGACGACCCAGAATATGACGGACCAAAACAGAACTTGGTGTAGTATAACCAACAGACGGATTCTTTCCATTAAATTGAATAACGGAAACGAAAGAGTGCTTCCCTGGTTCCGGAGATACGCCACTACTGTCGAATTAAAGGACAGGAATTTGGGCATGCGTTTCTGAATAATGTTCATGCAATGACATAAAGCAAGCCTAAAAAAACATTATTCCGCGGAAGTTAAACTGATAGTTAAAAGACTGCGGAACCCAAAGACCCTGGCACTTCGAATCCGTAGGGATCAGTATATATCCCAATCTGTTTGACTGGCAACCGTCATAACAGCCACACTCGGGTCCGGCCACTGCGGCGGCACTCTCTGAGTCAACCACCGAATGTTTGCCCCAGTCTGAATCTCTTGTAACACTAGATAGACAAGAGAATGTATAAATCAAGCAATTCATGGATTGCCGGAAAGTTGCCGTCGAAGAGAAGCTCCTCCGAGAACGAAGCGACTCTGAGAGAGTTCTTAACCTACTATCCACGCGTGGATGTAGCTAGGGCTGCATCACGACTAACCAACTCCAATCAGCCACTGAAGGGCGGAGTTATACGTGAACAAACTACTGCCCTCAAAAGAAATTACATTGAGAATAATATCCCGTAAATCTTTTCTTGAAGACGTAATGATAACGCCTCAGTAAGGCGGATTACGTATAATAAAGCGTCTAAGTTAAGTCTACTATACATAATGTCGTTCCCAACACTGAAATTGGAAAAGACATAAACGGCGAAAAGAATATATGCAGTCTTTAATCACACCGTCTAGACGCATATGAACTCTCGGTATGCCCTGCTCTGCCAAAATAAACTATATGTAAAAAAGATAAAATGGCAGAAATGAGCCACGCGGACAAGAAACTAAACTATCATGCTTAGTAGCAGGCTTGTATATATATATAAATATATAGCGTCGAAAAATAAAACACATGTTGTAATGACAATATTGGACTGCGTCGGTAAGTCAGGGACAAAGTCCCTGTACCGATCGAAAAATCCGAGTCCAATGACGCTATAAGTCTCTTATCCAAGATCGCAGCAATGAAGTCCAAAAAATAATCACTGGAAGAAATGCCAGAAGATATGAAAGGCATCTTCCGATACTACTAAAGGGAAAACTCGAAATCTTTCGAATCCCTTTCGCCATCCTGTCGGACCCTATAAAGCGTTCGGACGTCCGTAGCTTGATGCAACCGCAGACCGCACCGACCCAGCGCCGTCGGATAATTCCTGATTCGACCGAGAAACCGCCAATTGCTGGGATGCTGCGAAACAACTGTGCTAACTCGGATAGCACGTCCGTCACTGAGGCCTGAGGAGCAGCGGTCTTACGATGCATTGCCGCAGGAAGCTCCGAGATCGTTACCCCGTGCATACTTCCAATATGCGAGCGAACGGAGTGTATAGGCCTTGTGTCCCTTGGCTACCGGATGGCGCGACCTATTCGCTGTGGAATCACTGAATGCCGAAACTGATCGGATACTCGAGGTCACGTAGCCAATGTGCGGTCGTGTGCCCTGCTGTGAGGATGAGGAAGCATTAAAGACAGTCTCTCGGACTGTCAATATAACGGAGCGTCCCGAGCAACGGACATATGCTCCGAATGTAAAATATCTGAACCACAACATGCGGTCCCCTATGTTGTTGGCTTCCTCCTATCTGTCCTCAATCTGCCGTCACTGGGTGAGTACTAAAGTAATTAAAGTGCTCGCATCACCCAAATCTCCTTCCTAGACCGCAACGGACGAACCCGGCAGCCGAACCATTCGATGAATGTACGCTACACCGGGTGAGCTAGTGAATGTCACTCCGTAAGTGATAGACATATTCCATGAGCACTTATTGCCGCTAACTCTTCATTAACTATGACGACAGAGGCACACTTTTGAAAGACATCTCCATAACTCTTCGAACAAGAAACCAGAAATGCTTGGATAGCAAGCATAAAATAATAATATATATAGCGTCGTTCAATAATTCGAAAGTTTGTGTGACATTATTGGACTATGTCGGAACTGAGGGACGATGTCCCTGAACCGAACCAAAAATTTCTAAGTCCACCGACGCTATCAGTTTCTTATCCGGCATCGCAGCATATGTTGTTCCGAAAGGGAAAGCTTGAAATCCACCGAATCCCTTTCGGTATCCCATCGGACCGGATGAAACTTTCGGACGTCCGTACCCGCTTCCGCGGAGCGTCCCGACCCAGCATCGTCGGATAAAATATATGCGACAGATTCAGTTGATGCTGGGATGCTGCGATAAACTGTGCTATTAAGGAAAGCACGTCCGTTCCCGAGGCCTGTGCAGTAGCGGACTTACGATGCATTGCCGCTGGAAGCTCCGTGTACGTTGACTCCCGCACACTTCCTATGCGAACGTCCGGAGTCTGCAGGCCTCGAGTCCCCGGCTACCGACCCAGCGCTGTCGGATAATTCTCGATCCGACACCGTTTCTGTCGGCTGCTGGGATGCTGCGATAAGCTGTGCTATGTGCACAAGAATGTCCGGCGTCGAGACCTGCGGAGGCGCAGTCTATCGCTGCTTCGCCGAGGGCAGCTCCGCATCAGATGGCTCCCGCATACTTTTCCTATGCGAACGTCCGGAGTCCATCGGTCTCGAATCCCTGGCTGCCGGATGGTGTGACCTGGTCGCCGAAGAATCCTTGATCGGCGAAGCTGGTAATATATCGGCGGTCACGCAGCCAAGGTGCGGTCGTGTGCGCTGACGAGAAGAGGAAGCCTTAGCAGTCTCAGCGGACTGCCTATACAACGGAGCGTCCCGAGCGACGGACGTATGCTCCGCTAACTACACATTTGTACCACAACATCTGGGGCCAGATGTTGTTGAACGAGAGAGGGGCCTCTCTCGCTTGCCGTCCGGATGGACCGGAACGAGCTATGAACCAGACTAAAAGGCTTCCTCCGTTCTCCCTCCGATCCGCCGTCACTGGGTGTGCATTAAGTTAATTTTATAGTGCTCGCATCACCCCAAAATTCCTTCTAGACCGCAACGGACGAACCCGGCTGCCGAACCATTCGGTGAATGGACGCTACACCGGGCGAGCTAGCGGACGTCAAAGGCCGTCGAACCTACTAGGGTCCTCTTAGGCAATTGGCGTATTACATGAGCACTTTTCCGCTAGCCCTTCATTAATTGTGACGACGGAGGCACACTGTTGGAAGACATCACAGATACATCACCCTAATCTTGATCATCTGAAATAGAAATTGATAAAGTAGAGTGACCCTGCGGGGAAAGGACCGGAGTGTCCAAATCCCCAACAACATACCGTGACATACGCTTCCCATATTGTCATCGAAATCATACGATACAGAACAGGAGTTAATGCGAGTACACTGACCACATATAGAATGATAATAAGGTCAGAGGAAGACTTCCTCTTAAAGCAATTGATCAATATCCTTTCAATGTGAAAAGAAAACAAGTCCTGGTACTCGCACTAACCCCTGGCAATCAAAATACATAATAATAATATGATCCATTAATATAGAAAAAATAATTGAAATCAAAATATTTTGAAAAAATATTTTTTCAGAACAGCCCAAGTTTCTGAAAAGTAACGTTGAGCCCCAATGGATCCCAAGCCTAAGTGTGGACAAAATTTTTAAAAATATTTTAAACAATTTATTCAACACTTACGAACAATAATAATGTATCTAGTTATGATTAAAATAACATAAAGATATTATTATTTAGAAATCCCCCCCTCACACAGAGGGCTGTTGTAAATGTAAACAATGAGTGTAAAAACACTAAAATAAGACTCCAGGCACCCAGGCCCGAAATCAGTTACCAAAAATACACCATCTGATGCAAAACAGAGACTTCCAGGGAAGAAACTGCAGAACATCAGATGGTAGATGCAGAACACAACGCCTAACCACCCGTAGGTGAAGACGTAAACATGGGGAAAGAACAGAATTCATTCTGTTATACAGCTAAAACTCCCAAGATATTTTAGTAATAATAATTACAGAAACTATGCCAAAAGCATGGGAGAATAGCAAGGGGGAACTTAAAGGACAGGGAGAGAGGAACAACACTTGAAAAAACAGTGTAACTAAATAATCAGAATGACAACAAAATGGCTGCTGCCTTGAAAATAGGTAACTTAACATAATTTCATTAAAAAATTTTAAGTTACAGCCCTGATAATATTCTGTCACACATTCTTTTCCTCTCCTCCTTTTCTATCCTCCTTAGAATCACCATTTCACTAATATTTATGTGTCTGGCATCATTTAAACTGAGATTTAAAAGCACAAAGATCAGTCAGATGTTAACTGATGAAGGGCCAAACTTAGAATGATAAATGGCGCCAATTTCGGAACGTCCTTGACACTGCGCATGCGCAGTAGGGGCGAAGTGTGGAGGGCCTTTCAGGACATGTTTTCTTTAGTTTTAGATGCAAATTTTGGGGATTGGGGGGCAAAATTTGTGTTTGGCCCTATATTTTAAGAGTTAGCACCAGCTATGTCTGGGTCATTGGTACAGTATAAAAATATCAGAGGTTGAGTGCCATTGGTATGCATGAGGCTGGGATACCTCTAGATGAGTTTGGAGTCACTGTGGCCACTATTTACCATCTGATTGGAAGGTATACAACCACTGGACCTACTGCCGACCAACGGTGTTCAGGTCGACCAAGAGTTATGACCCTTGCATAAGACCAAAACATCAGGATGTCTCACTTGCGGGATCGCTTCCTTCCGGCAATGAGGACAGCAGCAATTACTCCTGGTAGAACTAACAATAGAATCAGTGCACAAACTGTCCGCAACAGACTCGTTGAACACGGCATCCGAAGTAGGCATCCATACCACAGACCAATCCTTACCCAACATCATTGTACCGTCAGAATGGAATGGGTACATCAGCGTGTTCGCTGGACTCAGCAGCGTTGGAGCACAGTTCTTTTTAGTGATGAATCACAATTTTGTCTACGGCGTGCTGATGGTAGGGCAAGAGTGTATCGCCGACAAGAATGGTTTTCTGATGCTTGTGTGTGGTAATGCGACCGTTTTGGCGAGGGTAGTGTAATGGTTTAGGCAGGAATTTCCTTGCACCATCGAACGCATTTGAACTTCATCGATGGTAATCTGAATGGACAGTGATATAGGGACAAAATTCTTAATGCTGTTGTTGTCCCGTTGTTCAACACTAACGTCTGATTGCAGTTGTTCCAGCAAGACAATGCCCTATGTCACGTGGCACGTATCTGTCGTGACTTTCTTGAGGAGCAAAGCATTTTATTTCTTCCCTGGCCCCCACTTTCACCAGATTTGTTGCCAATCAAGCATCTTTGGCATCAACTGGACTGCCGTGTACAACTTCATGATCTTCAGACGTTAGAAGATTTACGTAATGTTCTAAGACAGGAGTGGAACACAATACCACAGGGTGACATCCAGAGACTTATCAGGTCCATGTGCCGTCAATGTCTTGCCATCCAAGAGGCAAACGGTGGACATACACGCTATTGACTGCACGTGTGAACTTTTTATTTCACCCCATGTCCGAATTGCGACGTCCTGACGTGATGCCGGCAACAGTAAAAACATGAAGTTATGCAAATCCTTACAGCTAGACTCGAAATATGAATTTATAATAATTTGTTTGGGACTAAAGTCGATAATACTAAAAAAAGTACTCCTCAAAGTTTATTATACTTTCTTTTTTGACTCAGTATATAACCAAACCACATCTGTGACCTGCTATAGACAACATGTGCAACTGTGTATTATGATGATCAATTTAAATTTAAGGTAATAGTAAAAATTTATTCATTCCTCATCATGTTAAGAGTAACTGTATCTTCAATGCATGCAATTAAATCATAATTTGACAGTTGTTCAATGTATGTTCTAATTTCAGTTTTGACACTTTTTAAATATTTTTCTATTCTTTAACTCAGTAGTGAGATAGAACTTCATGGCCATACAAAGTATGTTAAAGCAAAATTCATAAAGATTTTGAAAAATGCAATGGATGTACATGAGTATAAAAGAGTGTCACTTAGTGGAAAGTAGTCACAGTATTAAATTGCCTACCTGCTTTGTTAGTTGTAAATCTTCTAAGTTGAATAACAGAATGTTATGATCAAATGTCACAACAAATAATGATTTCAGTTCTTCATGATATACTACTTGCGTTATATTTTGTGTGACTTCTTCAGAGTCTTCCAATGGTTCTATTGCATCTTGTTGAGTGTAAACACAAACAGATGTTTCCAAATTCCAGATTCGTAACACTCCTTTTGTATGAAAAAATAAAATTATTCATTGTCAATCAGACAGCACCTAGCTGACATAAAATTCAATACAATTACCCATATTGTTGGATTGACAAATCATATCAAAAGCTTAAAAGGACAAATAAGCCACGATTTTGAAAAAAAAATAAGTTGACCATTTAACTCTTTACCCAACGAATCGGCCACATCTGCCCGCGTAATATGCAAATTAAGCAGCAGAAAAAATATTATTTTTCAATAAATTTCAAAAATTTAAAAAAATGATATTTAAAATAATAAATTTTGATATTGTCTGCGTTGGGTAAAGGGTTAACAAAACCAATGTCCATTATGCACAAGTAACCTTATATTTTACAAAACATTCCTATGAGATTCAATCAAATAAATTAACTTGAAGGCGAGAATTTACTGGACATTTGAAAAACAGCAGTCTGTAGTTTTTCAACCTGAACTGGTTAGCCGATCACTCATGTAAAATTCAGTACCATGTCATTTTCCATTTTTGTTGAAATTAGCTTTCTTATGAAGACGAAGGTGAGGGAATTGTACTGAACATTTCCTACTTTCAGCAGGCCTTTAAATTCATTTATTTGGGGCACACCGTTCTGCTCTAATCTGGGCACATTAAAATCAAAAATAACAGTCTTATCCTGTTATGTTTTATTGCCATGCCTTTCTTTGTTTCTGTCATCAAATTATGATGGCAGTAGAAAATTTGGGCATTTTTCTTCATGTCTTCACCCCCTACTCTAATTTGGGCACACCTATAAACAGTTGGGGTAATCTAAGGCTTGTTTTCAGGTCACAATCTAATAATGCATGGATCTCATTTATGTAGCACACATTCTCTTGGACAGAGACGATTCATTCCAGCAATATTCAGCTTACTGTGAACCCTCTAAACATAAAATGTTCTGAGTCATCTGAAAATTTAATCCTTAAGGGCTTGGACAAGTACCCTGAATTCCCACCAGCCCACAACCTTAAAATGCCCAGCAGCTTAGCAGTGATTTCTTGTAAAGTCTTGGCTCTCTTATCAGGCAGCCAAGACTGTAACTAGAAACCACTGCCTAGCTAATTTGCCTATTGTCAGCAGAACCTCATGTTGGCATGTTAAGGGTACCTGTTTTGAGGTTGTAAAAGTCAGAAATAGTCCTTTAAGGGTTAACCAATCCTATCTAGTTGGGCACGGCTCCTTAGAAAATTAGAAAATAAAATTTATTAAATTCTTAATGCGCCATGGGCAAACATTATTAATGAAGAAAACTCTATTCTACCTTCACAGAATTGTGACAAACACTATTTCACTGCCAAAACAACCTGATGATTATGCCAGAACACTCGCAACACATTACTGGAGTTTCTTTTATCAAGCTCATACATATTATACAACAGAGAAAGTATTTAATTATTCATTCGGCTGTAATGACACTTTCAACAGCAGTGTCTAATTGTGTCAAAGAGTTTAAAATTACATAAAGTGCAATTTATCAGGGATGAGTGACAAAATAGTGATAAGTAAGTCTGAAAATAAGCAGACTGTCATGCATGCCAGAATGAGGCCCCTAGATGGTGCATTTGGTGATGCTACCCTGCACAGCAGGGTTGCATTACTAAATTCACCCTCTGTGAACCTCAATCAGAACTGAGGTCTCAGACCTAAACAGAAAGAAGTACCCAGAGGATAAATTGGGGGATTCTAGCCCACTGTATGGGATAGCATCAACAAATTCACCCGCTTCTGCAAATGAGAGATTGCTTATTTCCAGGCTTGGTGATAAGTAACTGTCAGATTTTCCAGCTCACTAACCAGTTACTGTGAAGCTTTAGCTTGATTCAGATTAGATGTAGGCAAGTACGTCTACGAAGTTCCATATATCTTAGCACACCAAACACCCATGTGACTGACATGAGGAAATGGGAATACCTTTCTTCATTTGTACTCAGGACCTCTTGATGAGAAGGCTTATGTTCTAATCAATAGTCTCTGAGCCACCATTCCAACAATATAGCACATGAATGCATATCAGTCATGCACACAAAGTGTACATATTACTTTTTAAGACAGGTCTCTGGTGAATTCTTATTCTGCAGATTATTACAGTGGCACCCACTTAATTGGATATCTATTAATTGAATAACTCTGTTAATTGAATATAACTTCCTAACACAAAACCATTTACCATACCTTCAGTACAAATTTGACCTGTTATTTGCATGAAGGTTATAGAGTAAACTCCTGTTAACTGAATAAATACGAGGCCCCAATGGGCCCTTACTGCTCACCTGACAAAGTGGTTCAAAGAAGCATTTTGGGTCACATTCAGTTAGCTATGATTCATCAGCACTACAGAGGAATTAAATCATGAAATTATTCATAACTCTAGTGTCCATGTCATGATTATTATCAAAGGTCTGCCTGACTGTTTCCAATTCTATCTGCTATAGACAAGCACTGCCCAACTTCCAAGGGTTGTTATTTCACTGTAGTCATTGCACCCCCCCCCCCCAACCTCTGAGCTGAAATATTAACCCAGGGACACAATTTGAACAAACTTGAATCTGACTCCCCTAGAGATGTTGTATGTCAAATATGAAAGCATTCTGACTGGTGGATCTGAAGAAGATTTTTAAAGAAATTTCCTCATATTGCACTAACTTCAACTTTGGGCTCCCATAGGGAGCCCAAATATTAACCCAGGGACTTGATTTGAACAAAGCTGAATCTGAACCCCACTCCCCTCCCCAGAGATGTTATACACCAAATATGAAAGCATTTTGACAGGTAGATTCACACATTTATTTACCTGGAACTGTAGCTCAACTTGCGTAAGACATGTACATGTATAGTGACACAGCAATGTCACGCATCTAGGTAATGACCTGATAACAAAGGTACATGTAAAGTATTGTAAAGGTCTGTGCATAAATACTGACAGTAGCCTGTAACAAATGTACAGGTAAAGTATTGTAAAGGTGGATGACAGTTAAATGCTAAACTAGAAAATAAATCTCCATGGGGTTAAGGTTGCAATGGGGATCTTTGTATGGTGCACCATAAACCAAATGTTTGCAATTGTTTTGGCCTGTTTGATTCAAACCCTTCTAAGGTCGATTCATACTAATTAATAATATTTGTCCAGTCCTTCTTAAAATATAGGTATCTGAATTTTTTATCTTTAGCTCATAGGGTTCCCATGGGTGAGGTTTTATTTTTCTCATTGGAAATAGAAAATCAGGTTGTGCTAATAATGTTTACCCTCCCCAAACAACAGCAAATATTAACACAGGAACTTGGCTTCAACACATTTGAATATACCCATCCTAGGGAAGCTGAATTCAAGAAACATTATTTTGCTTTGTGTTTTTCGACAAGAAAATTATCTCCATTTTTGAGTCCCCGAGTGGGTCGGACTGAACCCAAAAATATTTGTTCTCATACCACAGTGATAACAAAGGCACCCAATAAATTTATAGCAAACATTACTGACATAAAAAATCTTCTTTACAGGTTCTGTACAAAAAATGTAATACACACAATTCCTTTAAATATGACTGTTGACAGGCATTTTGAATTTTGGGCCGAGCCCAAAAGCACTCGTTACCATCCCATGAAGATAACAAACGTAGTCCTAGAAGTTCTGTACAAAAAACTGATTGCACCTAATTTCAGTATAAAATGGCCACCAGCAGCCATCTTGAATTTTGGACCGCACCCCAAAACACCCGTTCTCATCCCAAGGTGATAACAAAGGTACCAAAGAAGTTTCGTGAAGATCGGTTCATAAATACAGCCTCTATGTGTCTGATAACATAGACCTATAGCCTTTAATAGTAATGGGCTGCAGTTTTAATACGTCAAACAGGTAGACCAGAAAATTGGCAATTTGAGGTACAGATGGATTATAAATATCCACCGATTGATCTGCACACCAACGAAAGAAGACTCTCCACTTTGCTGTGTAATTCAACGAAGAGGAGGTCCTCCTACAGTTAGAAATTGTGTCCACTGCTCGTCCTGAAAACTGCTTTCTGTGCAAGAAGGACTGCACAACAGAAATACATGAAGGTTGAGACCTTCTGGGTTGTGATGTAGTGCATGGGACTTCCCCTGATACAGAAGATCCTTGAGAGGAGGAAGCTTCCGAGGAATGGCGCATAACAGACACCTGACAAGATTGATCCAAGATTTTTGAGCTGACAGAGGTGCTACCAGCAGAATCCTGCAATGCGACCGCCCAACACATAGCGCAACATCTGCTTCCACCATTTGGAATCCCAAACTTCACAAGTAGCACAAGTATCAGTAGGAGTGCAGCGACTACAAGCAAGACAACAAGCATGTCAATCCGAGGAAGACTTCCTTAACTTACACTTGGAACAAAAATTTTCATTTTGAATTATAAAGCTAAAATCAAAGTCCACTGCACTCTTAAAACATAACATATAATTTATACATAATAAGGATACAATAAGTAGGCAATCAAAAATATTTCGAAAGAAATCAAAAATATTTTTTCCCAAAAAAATTTGAAAACGCGTAAGTACCCCAAGGGATCCTCATGAGCCCAAGGGTGTCCCAATAGAGCCTAAGTGTGGACAAACACTACAAAATTAAAGCTACACTACTGGAATACTTGATAAAATGTATCCTACTATAAATACAATAACTGTACTATACTAAATACTGATATAATACGTATTTAAAGCGTTGTTTAACTGAGAACAACTTCAAGAGGAAAAAACGGAAACTAAACAACAGGCACAAAATAGGCCCAAAGTCAGTAACCGATCAACCACTACCTGATGCAAAGCCAGATCTTCATAGGAAGAAAAAACAATGCATCTGGTAGAAGATGCAAGACTACAAATGTCCTAAACACCCATAGGATTACGATGTAACCATGGGGGAAAAAAGAATAAACATTCCGTAGAACACATTAAACTCCGAAGAAATTTTTTTAAAATTTCAATAAAAAAGCCAAAATAGCTTGGAAGTTTAGCAGGAGGGTTCATGGAGAGAAAAGGAACATTTAACAAACAGTAGGTTAACCATTAGCAAGAATGATGACGTTCAGACACATATCCTGAAAATGGAAACTTTGAATTATTTTACATAATTATTTTAAAGTTACAGCCCTGAACATCAAAAACCACCACTGTTCACTTCCAACATCCTGTTACAGCCTTGAATCCACCATAACCATCATAGATTTGTGTCTGGCATCTTCAAAAATGAGATTGAAAGCACAGATGTCAGTTCAAATGTTTATTGACTTGGGCCAAACAAAAGAACGATGTTTAGCACCATTTCAGTACCTTCCTGGTTCCGCACATGTGCAGTACAGAAAAATATGGAGGAACAGATGGGAATTTTAATTTTCGGACTTGCATGCAAATTTGGGGGATTGGGGGGTTTGTGTTTAGCTCTGGATATTATTGAGTTTCCACCAGCTAAGTCTGGGCAATTATTGAGTTTGCACCAGCTAAGTCTGGGCAATTGGTTTTAGTATAAAAATACACTCATTCTCGTCCCAAGGTGATAACAAAGGTACCCAAGAAGTTTCGTGAAGATCGGTTCATAAATACAGCCCCTAGCCTGAAGAGTACTGACATGTGTACTTACTCTGTATAAGTAGCACTGAATAAATCAAAGTTCATCTCATTTGCATAATTTCTGCACAAGAAAATGAAAGTGTCAATGACACTGTAGCTCAACTTGTTTAAGACATGTACATGTATAGTGTGTGACACAGCAATGACAAACATCTAGGTAATGACCTGATAACAAAGGTACATGTAAAGTATTGTAACGGTCTGTACATAAATGCTGAAAGTAGCCTGTAACAAATATATAGGTAAAGTATTGTAAAAGTGGGGTGACAGTTAGATGCTAAACTAGAAAAGAAATCTTTGAGTCCAGAGTGGGTCTGACTGAACCCAAAAATATTTGTTCTCATAGCACAGTGATAACAAAGGCACCAAAAAACACTCGTTCCTGTCACAAGCTGATAACAAAGATACCCCAAGAAGTTTCGTGAAGATCAGTTCATAAATACAGACTCTAGCCCGAACCGTATTGACATGTGCACTTACTGTGTATAAGTAGCACTGAACAAATCAAAGTTCATCTAATTTGCATAATTTCTGCACGAGAAAAAAAAACGTATTATATGTGATATATTCCATGTTACTAAACATTCCTACAAAAATTTATTCAAATCAGAACTTTCGTCCAGAAGTTCTGTACAAAAAACTGATTGCACTAATTTTGGTACAAAAAGGCTGCTGGCGGCCATCTTGAATTTTGGACCGCACCCAAAAACACTCGTTCTCGTACCACAGTGATAACAAAGGTACCCAAAGAGTTTCGTAAAGATTGGTTCATAAATAAGGCCTCTAGCCTGAGCCGTATAGAAGTTGTGTACAAAAACTTATTGGACCTAATTTCGGTACAAAATGGTCACTGCAGCCATCTTGAATTTTGGACCACACCCAGAAACACTCGTTCTCATCCCAAGGTGATAACAAATGTACCCAAGAAGTTTTGTGAAGATTGGTTCATAAATACAGCCTCTAGCCCAAGCCGTATTGACACATGCACTTACTGTGTATAAGTAGCACTGAACAAATCAAAGTTCATCTAATTTGCATAATTTCTGCTCTAGAAAAAAACCTGTATTATATGTGATGTTTTCCATGTTACTAAACATTCATACAGAAATTTATTCAAATCAGAATTTTCATACAGAAGTTCTGTACAAAAAACTGATTGCACTAATTTTGGTACAAAATGGCCGTCGGCAGCCATCTTGAATTTTGGACCGCACCCAAAAACACTCGTTCTCATCTCACGGTGATAACAAAGGTACCCAAGAAGTTTTGTAAAGATCGGTTCATAAATACGGGCTCTAGCCCGAGCCGTATTGGCATTTGCAGTTACAGTGCTGATAATAACATTAAATAGATCAAAGTTAGTCTAATTGGCATAATTTATGCACGAGAAAAAAACCCGTATTATATGTAATGTATCCCTTGGTACTAAACGTTCACACAAAAAATTATTCAAATCAGCGCTTTCATATGGAAGTTCTGCGCAAAAATCTGATTGCACCTAATTTTGTACAAAATGGCTGCCAGTGGCCATCTTGAATTTCAGACGGACCCAAAAACACTCCTTTTCGTCCCATGGTGATAACAAAGGTACCCAAGAAGTTTCGTAAAGATCAGTTCAGAAATACGACCTCCAGCCCGACCGTATTGGCATTTGCAGTTACACTGCTGAAAGTAACACTAAATAAATCAATGTCTAATTTGCATAATTTACACACGAGAAAAAAACCCGTATTATATGTGATATATCCCATGGTACTAAACATTCATACAAAAATTATTCAAATCAGAGCTTTCATATGGAAGTTCTGCGCAAAATTCGGATTGCACCTAATTTTGTACAAAATGGCTGCCAGCGGCTGTCTTGAATTTCGGACCGGACCCAAAAACACCTGTTCTCATCTCACAATGATAACAAAGGTACCCATGAAGTTTCGTAAACATCGGTTCATAAATACGGCCTCTAGCCGAGCCGTGTGTACGGTGCGATGGACGGACAGACGGCCAGACGGATGACCATGACAATACCTCAAATTTGGCTTCGCCAAAGTGGAGCTAAAAACCTGTATTATATGTGATGTATTCCATGTTACTAAACATTCAGACAAAAATTTATTCAAATCAGAACTTTCATACAGAAATTCTGTACAAAAAACTGATTGCACTAATTTTGGTACAAAATGGCTGCCTGCGGCCATCCTGAATTTCAGACCGCACGCAAAAACACTTGTTCTCGTCCCACGGTGATAACAAAGGTACGCAAGAAGTTTTGTAAAGATCGGTTCATAAATACGGTCTCGAGCCCAGGCCGTATTGAATTGTTGACAGACGGACGACGGGCCAGCACATAACCTCAAATTTGACTACATCAAACTTGAGCAAAAAATGTTGATGGCAGTGATTGATTTGAATTTTTGTTGGAACGTTTTCTGATATGTACTTTCGATTCCGCATGATGTTTTAACCCTTTTTTTACCCTCATTTCCATAGTCAATTTCATTTGCACACTAAATACACTTCACTTGTCCAGTGCAATGAAAAGCTTGCTTTTCACTGAACACAGAATACACTCAAGAAACAAGAAATTCCTCTGGTTGAACTCTCACACTTAAATATGACTGTCAGATCAGCATTTAGTACACGAAAGAACTTGTTTTGATATCCAACAATTGCTAAAATATGAAAAACGGAATTACTACTGGAATGGAAAGTTGTTTACTGGAAAAATAGGCCGATGAAATCGTCAGATGTCTACCCATATGCGCAACTAGTAGAAAGCTGTATGACGGAGGGCCACCACGGATGCTGACATTATGTACACCATACAAGGTATGGGTACATATAGAAATGGATTGGAGGAGTGTCTAATTTGATGGATAAAGGGTTAATATCTCAGGATCAAATTATCAGATTTACATAAAAAACTATACAGCACAGCACATCAGTAACCTGAATAAATATATAAAGAAACATGACAATCGGATTGATCTTTTTTGAGTTATCTCATGCCAAAGGGATTGGAGGAATTTTCAATTTGAAGGATAAAGGGTTAATATCTCCAGATCAAATTATCAGATTAACACCAAAAACTATAAAGCTCGGCACATCAGTAACCTGAACACAAATAAAAAGTAACTTGACAATCCAAGCAATATTTTTCAAGTTATCGAATGCCAAAGGGATCGGAGGAATTTTCAATTTGAAGGATAAAGGGTTAATATCTCAGGATCAAAATAACAGATTTACACCAAAAACTATACAGCTCGCCACATCAGTAACCCGAACACAAATATAAAGTAACTTGACAATCCAAGTAATATTTTTCAAGTTATCAAATGCCAAAGGGATTGGAGGAATTTTCAATTTGAAGGATAAAGGGTTAATATCTCGGGATCAAATCATCAGATTTACACCAAAAACTATACAGCTCGGCACATCAGTAACCTGAACACAAATATAAAGTAACTTGACAATCCAAGCAATATTTTTCAAGTTATCGAATGCCAAAGAGATTGGAGGAATTTTCAACTTGAAGGATAAAGGGATAATATCTCAGGATTAAATTATCAGATTTACACCAAAAACTATACAGCTCGGCACATCAGTAACCTGAACACAAATATGAAGCAACTTGACAACCCAAGCAATATTTTTCAAGTTATCGAATGCCAAAGGGATTGGGGAAATTTTCAATTTGAAGGATAAAGGGTTAATATCTCAGGATCAAAATAACAAATTTACACCAAAAACTATACAGCTCAGTACATCAGTAATCTTAACACAAATATAAAGTAACTTGACAATCCAAGCAATATTTTTCAAGTTATCGAATGCCAAAGGGATTGGAGGAATTTTCAATTTGAAGGATAAAGGGTTAATATCTCGGGATCAAATCATCAGATTTACACAAAAAACTATACAGGTCGGCAAATCAGTAACCTGAACACAAATATAAAGTAACTAGACAATCCAAGCAATATTTTTCAAGTTATCGAATGCCAAAGGGATTGGAGGAATTCTCAATTTGAAGGATAAAGGGTTAATATCTCAGAATCAAATTATCCGATTTACACCAAAAACTATACACCTCGGCACATCAGTAACCTGAACACAAATATAAAGTAACTTGACAATCCAAGCAATATTTTTCAAGTTATCGAATGCCAAAGAAATGGATACAGACGCCGGATGGACAGACGGACGGACGGACAGATGGACGGACAAAGGATGGACGAACGACGGATGGTCACCCCGGATGCCGGCATTATGTGTACCATACATAGTATGGGTACACATAAAAAAGCAGACTTTTGGTTGCATAAAAATGAAAAATAAATTTGGAACACAAAAAATGGACCCAAAATTTCTGGAAATTCCGGAAAACTTTCATCTCTGATTAACAAGGCATTTTTGTTCAGGACAAGAAATCCAACTGCAGACAAGAGTTTTTTTTTGGTTTTTTTAGGGTTTAACGACACATTAACAGCCAGGGTCATAGCATGTCGGTGACAGTTTTACGGGTGGAGGAAGCCGGAGTACCCGGAGAGAACCACCGAGCAACGACGAGCAGCTGTCAGCTCTCCAACATCGTAACTCTGAACTCTGCACCGCAGCACAGGCAGGGTTAGATTGGTTGAAGACAGGCGCACCATCGACGTGCAGTATGCCTTAGTACACAGCGTCATCGTGCCCCCCATGTAGGCAATCGGGGTTAAGTGCCTTGCCCAAGGACACAACGCGGGAGCACGAATCAGCTGCTGCAGCAGACAAGAGTTAACAGAATTAGTGAAAATAAAAAAAAATTTTTACAAAGTTTAGTCTACCTTTCTTTCCTCCTGTTACAGCATGATATGCTTTTGACTCCACATTCAGTTCAGGAAATAACTTGTCTTCTGGCAGAAGTACCAATGATTCAACTGGCTGAAATAAAGGCAAGTACTGATAAAAGCTCATTCAAGGAATAACTTAATATTTTTCATTAATTTACCCATGTAATGGTTTTCGAAAAAGTTGTACCTAAATCACAAAGGTTATTTCACAGTATATTTTGAAAAGAGCAACGCAAAGCATGGTATATGCCTCCAACAGTGTCATAATGCCATAGTGGCCATACTGAATTGGCCAGCTGGACCCAAATCAAAAGGAAGCATTGTCTAGTCATCCACAAGTAACCCCTAAAATTATGACGCAATCAAATAAGCAGTTCTTTAGTTATTGGACGGAAACCAAAAAAGTTCAAGATGGACAGACAGATGAACAGATGGATGGACATTCTTACACATTCTTACTTGTAGAGTTTTTCCCATGTTACACCCTAACCCCACAAGGTCAAAACATTAACCCCACAGTGCAAAAAATAACCCCACAAGTGCCACTGACCCTAAATTGTAAACCCCACAATGTACCTCTGCTAAGCCTGAATGGACAGACAGATGGACGGATGGACATGGTGAAAACATAATCACCCGAGAGGGTCTGGGGCATAAAAACAAAACAGTTATTCCTGATACCTTAAATAACATATTACCCAACATTTTAAAAGTTTATCCCTTCAAAATCTAATTCTAGCTTTGACAAGTTTTCTTGACTTAGAACACTTCAAAATCTAATTCTTGCTTTGACAAGTTTTCTTGACTTAGAACAGGTGGCAAAAAAATAACCAGGAATTAATCTTTCACAGAATTGTTATGGTATTTCTAGTCCAGTCTTGGCAGTCAATGCAACCAACGCTTGATCAGAAGCCACTTCCAAGCCACTACTGCACTCACAAAAGATGAAATTTCTAGAAAATTGTCCAGAGGGTTAACTCTGACAGGGGTTTCTAGACCAGTCTTGGCAGTCAATGCAGCCAACACTTGATCAGAAGCCACTGCCAAGCTACTACTGCACTCACACAAGATGGAATTTCTAGAAAATTGTCCAGAGGGTTAACTCCTTGCATGCTACTGGCATATATTCCTGCCTAGGACACAAAATATCTTGTCACTGAAATAAGTATAATTTGGGCATATTTAACCAAATTCTCTTCCTATAAACTGAATGGTCTTATTGACTAATGATTTCTTAAATTAAATTTAGATGAATTTTTCCTCAAATCTAGTCATGGCTATTTCAAGCAGCCATGACTAGATTTGATGAAAAATATTTTGAAAATTCTCAGCAGGTTAAGAGTTAAAGAGCTGAGGTTCTTGGGATATAATGCTTTAATGTTTCTTGAAATGACACTGAAAGTCTGCAATTCTTTGGAATGGGAGGAAATAATTACCCAAATTTACAGTTTCAATCATTCATATATCTATTTACAGACTTCCTGATATTCATTAAAACTTCCTATTTGAAGTGCTGTGATCACAAAAGCAGACAGATAATTTTGATCGGAACAAGAGTTGGTCGTGACTGGGAATCTCATTTCATGGGAGATCCGTGAGTATGCAACTGTTGGAAGTTTAATTTTATATCACTTGTATCAAGCAGGAATCCAACAGGAATTATGCTTTTGCCAAAACTGGACTGAAAAGCTGAAAGGTTTCTTAAATTATCTTCTGGCTTTCATGTCCATACCATGGGTGAATCCAATCCTTTAGAAAGAAATGATAGACCACCGAGTTAGAGATCCTATTTTTGGTTTGTTTTTTGTGATTTGGTTGTGATTTCATAGCAATTTGTTAATGAAATCTGAACCCACTGGTAGGTAAGGGTGTAAAGATATGCTTGTGTCGCAATATATGTATCTCGATACATGGGTCAGAATACGTATATGTATCTAGACACGATGTGCGATAATTTGATTCCCCAAAGCAGCAGTAGCACAATAAAACAGAAGGCCATGTGTGGATTAATCAACACATTGTTATTCAACAACAATTTATAATCCATTCAAGGATAATTTCTACTGAAAACAGAACACCATAAACTTTCAGATGAGTAATGTATGCTCCATCCAGTGTACAGTCCCGGTATTCAACACTGATGGTTGAGCTCAGTTTTAATTCTTCAAACTCAACATACTCAATTATCATATTTCGAAATTAGGTGATATGAAACTCAAAACCCTCGCATGGATAGACATTGTCATACCTCAAACCTGTATTGGATCAATGTATCGTTGGTATACAATTGATAATCTGTTTTCACTTGAGCAAATTTCACTGGCAACTTACAATATTTTAAATATCAACGTCACATTTATTAGCATTACTGCTGGACTAATGTTGACAAATAATTATACTGAGTGTTCAGTGTTGGTGCCACGTGACCCAAAAATCATGTCAATGACCAATTGGGTAGCCCCAATACCATGTAGGGAATTCTATTTTATATGTGACTGCACCATACACTTTGATTTGTCAAACTCCAATATTACATCCAATCACAACAATATAGTGGGAATATTACATGTAATTTAACAATGAATTCTGAATTTGAAGAAGTTTTGGAGACTTTGTAAGCTAAACTCAACAGGTTCAACTTACCATTTTTCATTGTAACATAATACAACTCATCAGCGAGACTATGGTTCACACTTCTGTGGATATTGATTTTCTATTGATAATTTGGGTATAAAGTTGGTTAAATTGTGGATGCAATGTACAACCTATGTGTATGTAATGTGTAACCTTAAGCTGGTTTAGTCTCAAAAGAATGTAGCAGTCAGACTGAGAAACACGGGGATTAGGAATTTATGTTGCATATTTTGTAATAATCTGTACAGTCAAAATTTATTAACCCTTTACCCAATGCAGAGAATATCAAAATTTATTATTTTAATTACTATTTTTTAGAATTTTTCAAAAAATTGCAACAAAACCATATCTTGTGACCCCTCATTGGAACGAGCTCATCGAGCTCGTTCTAATGAGGGGTCACATGATATGGTTTTGTTGAAATATTTGTAAAAAATTATTTTCTTCAACTGTTCAATTTGCAAATTACATGGGCGGATGCGGGCGATTCGTTAGGTAAAGGGTTAACTCGAAGTCAGTTGTCTTGGATAACCCTGATAACTCGAAGTTTGTTGTCGGTTCCCAAATAATGTACGCACAATTAGTATTAAAAAAACTTGATAAGGCTCCACAAAGTAGATATTCTGTTTCTGAGGCCATTTTTTTGTACAATTGCATTTGGGCAGGCGGTTTTTTATTTCATATTTTTATTTTTGTAAGTATTTCTTTGCCATCTTACTTCTTAATTCAGGATTCCATCCGCCCAGTGTCGGACAACCTCAATCATCTTGAGTGTGCTGTACATTATTTACATCAGGATAAAACCATTAAAACATCCCATCATTGAGAACATTGACCTTAAAATATATACACAACGTACTCCGTGCATGGTCAGTCACCGCCCTTACTGTTTTCTACTTCTGAGATAACCTGCTTCTGGCACAATGTAATTTATAGCAGAGATGCATAGAGCTCATCTTCATCTTGTTCATCAAATTATGATAGTCTAAAGTGTCGTCACCATTATCCATATTGGTGCCATTACCTAGAATGATTGCAACTCTTTCCTTTGAAGATAATCTTTCAAAATCAGTACCGGAGATAGTGTTGTACAGATCCTTGATGGTCTGTAGGTAACTTCCTCTCACATCTTCCAATATTTCACATTCCAGTAATAGGTGTTCTATAGTTTCTCTATTTATATTACAACATCGACAAATCCCATCAGATTCTGGTATTTCAAACTTTTCTTTATGTGTTTCCAGGATATATGTATTAGTAATCATCTTCAATTTAATTGCAAGTTTTGGTGCAATATGGGCAGAGACATTCAGTCCACTAAAAATGTCATTACTCTTTCCTGGGGTGTAACTATTGGGATTTAAAAGAGTCAATGTACTGTATGTACAACTCAAAGCTGTTATACGTTCTTTCCAGTAAAAGTTAACGGCCTTTTTGATGATTTTTTTCCATGCGTCTTTCTTGACAGAATGATGCAGCAGGTGCAATGGAGATGGCAGTTCATATTTAAAAAGTACAGCTTTTACTGCGATGAACCAACTGTGGCTATTCTCTTCTTTAATAAATAACTGTCGATAGGCCAACTTTTTCTCAATAGATGTGTCGTCGAGCCTTGTGAGATTATTATAGAATGAGAGGGTTTTCAGGTCAATCTGTGTTTGTACGGGAAGAAGGCCAGACAAAATATACACAGCAGGATCCACAACATTTGGTGGCAGTGATAATAACTGCTTAATAAATTTCTTCTGATAAGCTTCCAACATGTTAATATGCTTCTCATCTGGAAGTAGGGTTTCACAGCCATATGTTAAGGTGGGTAGCACATATGTTCTGTAAATGTGTAGACATGTTTCTTGGTCCAAACCATTCTCTCCATGATACCTGATTGGCATCAAACTATATGCTGTTCTCCTGGCTTTTTAAACATTGTTCCTCATTGTTTCCTTCACTGTCCCTGTGGCAGTTGTTAATCGAAGTATGCCAAGATGAGTTGCTACATCAACATTGGGCATCTGTGTTCAGCCATATCCCATATTTTTTCTTCTATTTTCTTACTTCTACTAATAGTGAGTGTTACTTGTAGGATAACACTCCTTTTTGGTTGGAGAAGATATCTATGTGAGTTGCTATATTGGTAGGCTGTATTAGTATCTGAAGGTCATGAGGGTTATTACTCATGAGTGCAATATCATCTGCACAAGCTGTTGAATTCATTGCAATGTTACCAATGCTGCTTCCTATGGTATTTTTAATCAGTGAATGCAGTAGATCTTCAATATAGAGCTTATAGAGGTCAGCACTCAGGATCCCTCCTTGTCGCACACCTTGCGTTACACTGAATGGTTCCGATCTATGTGAATCCCACTTTACAACTGAGTGGCAGTCTGTATGAAGATCATTAATCACAGATCAGCATGCTGGATGAAGATTTGTAAGGAATGTCTTTCTCATCAATATTTCTTTTGTGACAACGTTGAATGCCGATTTCGCATCTAAGAATGTGATATAAAGTGGTTCACAGTTGTCAACGGCTTCTCTCACAGTCTCTTCAATCATCAAGGTACTATTCAGCGGGGAGGCATTGGCTGTAAACCCTCTTTGTGTTGGAGCTTGCTTGGAGAGTGTGCATGTATGGAGTTGTTCACGCATGATGACTTCCAGGACTTTAAGGACTTCCAGTAAAACTGTAATACCTCGGTAGTTTGAAGGTATCGTCTGGTCGCCTTTCTGTTTATAGATCGGATTATGTAGTCTGGTTTTAAGCGCCGTGGGAACAGCTTTATTACTCAGCATACAGTTGACAAGATTTGTTAAGATTGTGATCAATTCTTTTTCTCTGAAGATAATATGTTCCACTGCAAGCCCAAATATGTCTTGTGCCTTTCATTTGTGAAGAACATTCAGCGAGTCAGTGACAGTCTCTGTGCTGACTTCGCTGAAAGCAGTTGATGGCAAATTGTCCATAATATTTCCATAATCAGTGTTACACAGCTTATAGAATTTATGGTCATAATTATTATTATCTGAAGGCTGTGCTAATGTACTGAAGTGATGATGCCATCCATCCAGAACTTGCTTGTTACTGTATATTTGCCCATCTACATTCAAGTCAGATAATAAAACTGCTCCCGCCTTTTGTTGTCTTTTTATCAAGTGATAGAATGTTTCCTTATCAGAATTCAGTGTTGTCATGATTCTATTTCTGAATTTCGTATGTTTATTACTGACAGCTTCCCGAACTTTGGTACGATAAATTTTACGTGTTTCCTTTCTCTGTTGCAGCAACTCATTATCAGGTTCTGTAGGTTTACCTGCATTGAGCCATTTTCTATGGGCTGTTCGGTTTGCATATAGTGCCGGCACAATTTCTATATTCCAAACCTCGAGGTTTGGCTTATTTTTTGAAGTCTTCTTCATGGTTACTGCTTTTTGGGCACATTTCTGCAGAGTACTGGATAGTCAAATTACAGCTTGCTCGACTTGCTCCTTTCAGATTTTCCTGATACACAGGTAATAAGCTCGTCATCAAATTCCAGAATATTCTGTGTTACTGTTTCTTTGTACTTTTCGATATTTACTTTCTTCCAGTTGATTTTTTGTAGAGTTTCTGGATGTTTGAGTTATCCCGTTTGGGGTAATTAGAGGATTGTGACTGGTGAATGGAATGAGGTCACCAATTTGAAATTTGAGTGTACAAAGTTCAAAAATTCATTTCAACTTTTAATCTTATTACATGTACATTGTACGTGAAACAATGATTGTATATGTACTGTATTTTGTGCACTAGATAAAATAAATTAAAACTTAACCCTCAGTTTGTTCATCACGTTTCTTCCAAATTATAAAAAAAACTTCAATATTACGCATTACAGGATATTACGCATTTCAAGAAAATGAAGCAGCTTGAATATGGATGCATAAAAAATAAAAGTACAAAATAACAAAAGGCACAATAGACACTGAGTAAACACACAAAGTAACAGTGGAAATAAGTTGCGTGATAACTGCATGAAAATGGCTCTTTCGTTTCTGTACTGACAATGCCAGTCCAACTTAGGAGGTTGCATTTTCAGTACGGACAAGTAAGAAAAATTTTCTTGCTGTGATTCCAACAGTGTTGCCACAGAAACCACTCTATACATCTTCAACAATATTAACCCTTTTTACACATTCTGTGGAATAAATCGTGGGGTAATTGTAAATAAATTCTTGTTCCTTTCTGTATGTTGATACTGCCCCAGTGAAGTGGTATATAAACAAAAGTGAATCAACTGCAAACTCATCAGCTTTAGGTCAGAAATTGGGAATTTTTTGTCTGACAAACCATTTGATCAGGGCTAACACCACATCTTCAAATGTACTCTACTGCTTTAGTGCCCTTTTAATGACAAATGCCCTTGATGCTGTCTTGATGCTGTCTTTCTTTTTAATCCACATCGAGGGAGTATTGGCTGTAATACTAAAGTGCCTCATGATTTCTGCCTTAGTTTTCTGTCCACTTTCTAACATGAGTATAGCCTCATACTTCGTTTCTACATTTTTTCAACTTTGTGGGCAATATTATTTTTTAAAAATACGCCTGTAGTGTCACAAATGAGTTTTCATACAGATAGGTGACTGAAAGTTTGCACTGAATTTAGTAAACACAAGGGATTGTTACCGTGACAATAGAGAGAGAGAAAGGTGTTGTATGTTCTTTGTAAGTTAATATTCCACCATAAACTGCTAACATGGCTTAATGTCTGAGAAAGAGCTTTAAGTTAAAAAAGCACCATGCATTTTAATGGGCTGCTATTTGCAAAACATTTTGTATCTTTCTATCAATCAAACTTTAAAAAAATGTATAAATTAAGAAAAGACAGAAAAAAAAGACTTAAATATATAACCATGGAAAGCACTACGGAAACAAACTCTTGCTCAAGTTAGACAGTGAATGTGGGTGATCGAGAGATGAAAAATAAAAAAATAATAACTGTTCAGCAACTACTGAAACGTGTAAATCAATAGCTTAAATATACACTTTGTAAATCTATTTTTTATTAATTTCCCTTCTAATTAATGAAAAAAGAAGTTTTTGTCCTGTTGGGATTCGTATTATTGGGATCGTCTTGTTGGGATATTTTACCCGTTTGTCTTGTTGGGATTCATCTTGTTGGGATGATACCCATACAATGGCTACTCTGATACTCAAACAACTTCACACTTTGCCCGACCTTGAGTATCCAATCCTGATTTCCAGTTACTTACTCATTTGGAACCAAGTAATTACTTTGAGTTATACCAGTTATCCGAGTTATTCATATATTGTTCGACTTTGGCAGACTTAGGCCTAAAAAAGTTAAAAATCTGTTTTTTCAGGCCCACCCACATGGTCCTTTTAACTGCTGTATGCTCTCTTTTTAAAACCAATGCAAACTTGAAACAAAAAATTAAATGGTTTATGTCTGATATTTTACACAAGTTAATAAAATTGGTAAATTTGTCCCCTGAGTGCAACAAAGCTTCGCAATGCATACTGATCCACCACCCATGCTATTCTGTAGATTATGAGGCCTAAAACATGAAACAAACCAAGAACATGAACGTTTAAGACTGGCTCGAATAAGAATAAAGAGCACCATATGACTACAGGAAAGCATAATCATCGACAACATCATGAGTATGTTAGGGATAATACAAATATAAAATATCAAATTCCTCATCGTCGAGATGAAATAAACAATGGTAGATATACATGTATGCAAACGAACCAATGTATCAATGAACGAAGAGCACCTGCGAATGCAAATCATCAGAAATGTGAATAGTGTATCCAACAGAACAGACTCTCAGAATTATTTTTTGTCACAGGCTCAGCCTATAAGCAATCAGATATGACAGTGGATGAGAAGAAAGAATGCCTGAATAAATTGTCTGTCGTAACATATAATGTAAAGAACATTAAGACGTCGTCGGTTGTGTTAAATGATACTGAAAAATATGCGGATGTGATACTAATCCAAGAACATTGGTTGTTCAATTGCCAGCTGAATTTATTGAACGAAGTACATTCACTCTTCATGGGTGTTTGTAAAGCAGTTGATGATAAAGACCCTATAGACCAACGAAAAATGCCAAGAGGATACGGTGGCGTTGGCGTGTTATGGAGAAAATCCCTAGACCGATATCTCAAACCCATCAATATAGATGGCACGAGAATCCAGTGTGTCGAATTTAACTGTGAAAATTCTATCCTATTCATATCCACCTACATGACTACAAGATCAAATGACCAAAATAAAGAGTATGCAGATGTTTTAGACCAGCTGTTCGTAATAAACTCTAAGTATAAACTATCACATAGAGTTATCATTGGAGGTGATTTTAATGAAGATATATCTGTCCCAAACACAAACCTTCGTGCTTTAAACCTGAGAGAATTAATGTCAGAGTGTGGATTAATAACAAATTCGAAAGGCAACACTTTCATCAATGTACAAGGAATACTAGTATCCGAGATTGATTACATCTTTTACCCAGGTACTGTGAGTGATGTGAAAACCACACGTATGATCACATCCCAGTTCTTATGGAGATACAATGTCAAGTGCAGTAAGCTAAGAAGTGCAAGAAGGGCTTCAAACAAGATTGAATTGGTTAAATTCCTAGATGCATCATAGGAAAATTTGGCTGCTTGAAATTTTTGTATTTTGACATCAGGATGCAGAGGGTTAAGGGTTAAAGAAGGTATAGAAACCGAAAATATAATCAAATCTATTATAAATCAGAACTCATTAAATTATTTGCACTCTCCAATGCAATCCATATAAATTGCCATTCAAATTTAATTATTTTATTCAACTGTTGCTTCTCTAACATAACTTATGACCCCTCACTGAAATGAGCTCATCATTTTGAGGCAAATAATGATCTTTTAAAGTTATGTGCATCCTCTAGTCATGTTAGGTAATGGTTTAGTACATGAGACCCCACAAAGTAGACCTTCTGTTTCTCAGGCCATTCTTTGTAAAACTGTATGTGGGTGGGCAGTTTTATATTTTATTTTTTATTTTTGTAATTATTTCTTTGCCATCAAAAGTTCATGTTTTTGGTTTGTTTTATGTTTTAGGCCTCCTAATCTACAGAATAGCATGGGTGGTGGTGTATTTTGTCCCTTTAGCATTGCAAAGCCTTCTTGCACTCAAGGGATAAATTTATCAATTTTATCAACTTGGGTAAAATATCAGACATAAACCATTGAATTTTAATTTGTTTTAATAAGTTTGCATTGGTTATAAAAATGAGAGCATGTTGCAGCTAGAAGGACCATGTGGAAGGGTCTGAGAAACAGATTTTTACATTATTTAGGCCTTAAGAACATTTCCATTTTCTACAAATACACATGAATTTACAGACTAGAGGTACTGTGAGCAAACTCACA
Organism: Pictodentalium vernedei; assembly: GCA_031216915.1. Taxonomy (NCBI): domain Eukaryota; kingdom Metazoa; phylum Mollusca; class Scaphopoda; order Dentaliida; family Dentaliidae; genus Pictodentalium; species Pictodentalium vernedei. The sequence continues at coordinate 45,713 of JAUFNR010000045.1, read as the reverse complement.
AAGTGATCTCCCCCCCCCCCCCCCCCACGCCTGAAATGTATAAGATTATCTCCCCTTGGAAATGTCAGAACGGAATTATATTGCTTCATGCACATCTTCATATGGAGTTCTTCCATTGTGTAAAGTTTCATGAAAATTCTTCAAACGGTTTAGGAGGAGTTGCGCTTACAAGGATGGACAGACAGTATAAGTTAGATTATCTCCCCTTGGAAATGTCAGAACGGAATTATATTGCTTCATGCACATCTTCATATGGAGTTCTTCCATTGTGTAAAGTTTCAAACAAATTCTTCAAACGGTTTAGGAGGAGTTGCACTTACAAGGATGGACAGACGGACAGATGGCCGGACAGGGTGATTCCTATATACCCCCCAAACTTTGTTTGTGGGGGGTATAAAAATATAAACTGGTTCATACATAGAAATTAAAGAATGAATTTCCCCAAAATAGTATACTTACTTCAAACACAGGAACTGTTTTTGTGACAGTGAATTTTGCTAAGTCCCATACTGAAAGTATGCTGTCTCTTCCCCCACTGAAAATAAAAATGAAAATATATATTAAACTGAAATTCATTTCAACTACCTGCTTATCTTATCAAACTGTAATCATCTGATAGATCTACTTCTTTTTTCTGTTCTGCTGTATCAATGAGGATCAACAAGTTCTGTTTTTAATTATGCTAGCCACTTTGTAGAACTTTCATCAGAGCATTGTTTACCAGGTTCTATCATACCAGTAATGGGTAACTTGTTTACCACAGTAAGGCCATGGTTAGTTTATTTTCAGTTTAGCATTATTCCAGGTTATCAGAACAAAATGCGGAATGCGGATATTATTAATTATATCCTCGTGAGGAATTGGCATAACATATATCCATTACACACTCCTTCCTTGCATGTGCAGGTTGTCTTAGATAGCAGAACTTTCAATGGTCAGGATTATATACAGAACAGCTGTAACAAAATTTATCTACTTTATACGTAAAAACAGTAACGTTTTATCTTTTATCGTTATCGAAAACTCGCCGTCAATAAAAAATCTTTTATCGTTACTGCAGTAAGAATAAAAGTCACGTGATATCGCAAGAATACAACGTTCACGCCCATCTCATTTGCATGACATACTATTTCATTCAACACTTTGAATAACTAATTATCGCTGCCGCGGATCGAAACAAATAAAACGGGGCGTATTTATCGAAATGTATTGAATAAAAAAGAAGGCCATTAATTAAACTTACTGAATTGTAAAAATAAAATTTGACGGAAAAGAGTAAAAATTAGTAACTTACACTTTTTTTTCCCATGTTTCCGATAATATTTTGAATTTGAAAAGCCGAAAACAATTAAGCTCGGAAACGTCGTCTGCCAATAATCCGTAATCCGTCTGTTGTTAAAAATTTGTGTAACTTTTATCTTATCATAAATTTGTAAAAATCATTATGGATGATCACTGCGATGACTTTGAGGTGGATAATTTCCTGCTATTGAATAGCGAGGACTTCTCAGAGGACTGTAAATCTCCACCTAATTTTAATTTAGATGCTAGTGTTTTGACCGGTGTCTCGTCATCGCCTGTCCTGTGGGCTTTTCAATCGTCAACACCAAATCATTTTCCAAATGAGAGCCTAGTTTCTAGTTTAGCACCAAGTAATGACAATTCTTTACCAAGTACAATTTTCGCATCAAATGTAGGCCTACCAGTTGAACCTACTACTAGTAGTACTTCTACTAGTACTATAAAGAGTACAGTGCCGACGGAGACACTAAAATCTGCCACCGTTTCACGAAAACCTCAGTTTATTGAAATAACTGAAACTGACAAGGCAAATTTCATTTCAAATATGAAAAACGCAAACAGTCAGCGTAAAGTTGCAAGTGTGATGAAAGCATTTACTCGATTTGTTGAGACCACAGGCAGTCAGTCTGATTCGATATTATCATTACCCCCACAGCAGTTGGACAATTTAATTGGGCAGTTTCTATTGTCAGTGCGCAAAGCTGATGGTGCCGAATATGAACCCGACAGCCTCACGTCGTACCACCGCGGTATCGAGCGATTTCTGCAAGAAAACAACTACGGCTATAATATAATAACTGATCGACAATTTGAAACATCTCGGCTTGTCCTGGCCAGTAAAAGAAAGGAATTAAAACAGAAAGGCAAAGGGGGGAAACCCAACCGCTCAGAGCCCCTGACAGAGAGAGAAGAGGAGATTCTTAGTGATAAAAATATAACTGGGTGTCATGAACCACAGGCTCTAATTAACAGAATGTGGCTGAATAATACTAAACATTTTGGTATGCGGGGTGTCACGGAAAATCACAATTTACGTTGGGGCGATATTGAACTGAAAAAAGACGAAAATGACCAAGAATATTTGGAATATTCAGAACGAAACACAAAAACTAGAACAGGAACATCGTCAACTCACCTGAGACAGTTCAAACCAAGAGCCAATGCCATTCCGGGAAATATTGATAAGTGCCCAGTATATGCGTATAAACAATTTGAATCCAGACGTCCTCCACAGATGAATCATCCGGAAAGTCCATTTTACATTGGGATCTGTCACAACAGAAAGTCGGACGACTCCTTCTGGTTTAAATCACAGCCTTAGGTGTGCACAAACTCAGACACATCATGCAAAACATGGCCCTACAAGCTGGATTTTCCGGGAAAAAAACAAACACTAGTGCAAGAAAAACAACTTGTACGAGACTGCTGCATTCTGGAATCGCACCGTCAACGGTCCAGCAGCTTTCGGGTCACAAAAACATTACAAGCGTAAACAATTACGCTGTAGCATCTGATCGAATGCAGCATGAAATGTCAAATATTTTAGCCGGTGTTGACCCAAATGTAAATATTCCTGTCACAAAGACTATGTCTTGTAGGGAAAATCCAAAAGTTCAAGGACATCAAATTCCTGGCACGCCGGCAAGCTGTGGGCACATTTCCTCACAGACACATTTCTGTAAATCCAACAATTCTTCCTTGAATCATGAATCAAATTTCCCTCAACATATATTCAACATTACGGGAAATTGTACAATCCAGTATATAAACAATCCTCCGAGTCAAGAACATTCACATAAACGACGAAGAATTATGGTAATCGAAAGTGACAGCGATTGAAATTCAGTGAACGAAAGAACTAATTTGTTTACGCATTTATTAAAAGTCACGTTACGCATTAAGAAAATAGTTCTCATTTTATCTCCCTTTTGCACATTTTTTTTTCAGCAAAAAATCACTAGTGATATCATTTCTCAATCGGCCATGCTCTATTCCGTCGTATCTTCCAAGAAGTCCAGTTGGCAAAGCTTAATTCTGTGTTTTTATTTTTTAGGCCGTTTCAATGTCGTTTTGTCAACTTTTGCGAATCAGCTGATTTTTGCAAGTGGACTCGCTGTTAACCCGGGAGTAGGGGAGGTGGGGGTGTAGATAAAAGGGTTATATACACATGGTGTTTGTAAAAAATCTTTTATCGCGACTCGAGCGTTTTCGGGGGCTACATAGCTACTCGTTGCTGCGCGACTCGTAGCTATATATGCCCCCGAAAACGTTCTCGTTGCGATAAAAGATTTTTTACAAACACTATGTGCATATAACCCATATGTATCATTATTCTACATTTACCCTTAACCCTTTACCTAACATGAAAAGCAGACGACACTTGCAAAAAAAATTCTTGAATAATTAATTTTTTTCATTTTTTGTCTCAAAAACATAGGTTATGACCCCTCGTTGGAACGAGCTCGACAAGCTCGTTCCAACGAGGGGTCATAACCTATGTTTTTGAGACAAAAAATGAAAATATTTTGAAAATTAATAGGCGATTTTTGAGAATAGCGCTGGCCGGTTTTGGCCGTTACGTTGGGTAAAGGGTTAAAAGCTAAAGCAATCTGGTAAAGATGGAGCAATAATCTGTCATTTCAATGGATCATTTCAATGGATGAGGAAGAAACATGAAATGGTATAATCTCCTGGTCCTATAAAGGTGACACATTTGCGGAGCCAATAATAAAGAAAATGTGTAATTATTTGGGGAAAAAAACAAAATGAGACAAATAAAACTAAACAGAATATTAATTAACCATTGCCTAAACAAGCAGTGCTTCATCAAGGCATACAATAAATACTTCATTTTCCAGACACTTACAACCTAAAAACGGATGTGGGAGGGCAGCTTTTAGAGGGCAGCTTTTATTGTCATTTCATCAAATTTTTGAATGTTTTTTTATGCACAAGTTTCCTCCCAAATTTAAACTAAACATAACAAAATTCTTCATTAATGTGCTTTAATTTTATCTAGAAACAAAAAACAGAAACAAAATTAACTGCTTTCCGTTCATTTCTCTCATGCCATCATGATCATATCTGCTTAAGAATCCTTGTATGCATTTGGAAAAATTGGGTTATGACAGGTTTCTATTTTTGCCCATCCCATTTATAAGAATTTATTTAATGCTCAGGCATCAATTCACGCTGAAAAATTAAGTCATATTCCCCTGTCGGTCGGCAAAACGAAATATCAAAATGATATTTAGAAATCGATATTTCATCGTAGGTTCGGATGACGAATCACATGTACTTTAAACGAGTCAGCACATCAGTAATGAATTCCAGAGTCCCAAATACAAACGAATTCGAATAATTGATAGTGACAGTGACTAAATCAATTCATTAAATCAGCGGTTTCAAAGTTTGACTTTCTCATTCACCTTCCAGCGAAAAGCCGAAATCACTTTCAAATTTCTTCAGTTCAACTTCACACGTCTTCAGTGCATTGAGTTCAAAAAAAATAAAATGACGTGTCTTGTTATTGAAAATAAGAAAGTGGTGTTTTTTGTTATTGTTCTATTTCTTCGAAACACATTGCGATTATTTCAATTCGCCAGCCTTGGTAAATCGTAAAGTTAGGGGAGAAATAAGACGGGACTACTTTTTGTGCGGATATTCACACATTCCAATGGTTGGAGTTTGGTTGTTGTAATTTTTGTATGGACGCCGGTTCGGCACATAAATTTTGCGCCTTAATGGCAAATAAAGGCCACAAATTGGAGAGTTTCTATTCGTAGAGCATTAAATAAAAAGAAAATTCACGAAAATTTGATGAATACCGAAAATATCTCGTTCGTGGCTACAAGAAATATGAGGATCTTCACTCGCGACTGCGTCGCTCGTGAAGATCCTCATATTTCTTTGTAGCCACTCACGAGATATTTTCGGTATTCATCAAATTTTCGTGAATATCCTCTATCTATTTACAAATAAGATCATTTACCATTATCATCTTCATGAATCAAAGGATCATCCATGGAAGCAAACAATTACAAGGCCAGATGAAGCAATTACAAACGAGGACATCTTTGCTGAACACAGGGTTCTTCTGCCCTCTTTGGGAAAGGGTCCATCGACTCATGTCATTGGTAAAATTTGCATTATGGGCTCTCCAACTGGGAATCTATTTTGGAGGGGAAGGAACATACAAAGACTAAGAAATTTTACATTCAAATTGAATAGCGAATGTTAAGGCCGTTACCTAAGCAACTGCATGTATACTATAAGTAAGTTTTATAACAAGCAGTCACCTGGAATCATATTCCCGCAGTCTCTGCAGTCTCTATTAAACTGTTTTTTATACTATTAAAGAAGAACTTGTCATTTGCTTTTGAATTCAGACACTTTCTTAGCTTCGTTCGGGAAGCAATTAAAATTTAATGCGCAACTGGTGTCCTGAACTGGGGGAAGATAAGGCCTCAGAAAGGTAATGGTTTTCTGAGACCTTATGACCACCCAGTTCAGGACACTAATTGTGCATTAAGTTTTTGTTCAAGATGGGACTGAGATTAGGAAGTTTGGGAGTTGAGATCTGGTAAAAATCATGCCCAAGTGCCATTTGGAAAGGGTCCCATATTTGGTCCCTGTAGACACCCAAAAGAATCCCTAGAACATGTGATTTTTGAAACTGTGGGTACTGTGGTTATATATTTTATTTTTGGTACCATAAGGATACATGTATTGAAAAGTGATCTGAAGTATCTGACATATATACAGTTGAACCCTGTTAACTGAATAGCCACTTTGCCTATGAAAGTTAAAAAATTTATAGTAATTTATATATTTTTTATACTTACCAATGACCCAGACTTAGCTGGTGCTAACTCCACAAAAACCAGGGCCAAACACAAATTTTGCCCCCCAATCCCCAAAATTTGCATCCAAAACAAAAAGAAATAATGTCCTAAAGGACCTCCATAATACGACTCTACTGCGCATGCGCAGTGACGCAGTCGTCCCGAAATTGGCGCCAAATATCATTCTTACTGGCAGTGCCTGGTCAGCGCTATGTACTCAGCGGGGAGGCAAGAGTTCCCAACTCAGGGAGGGCCATCCCCGTCTGGGTCATTGGTAAGTATAAAAAATATATAAATTACTATAAATTTTTTAACATTTTTATACTGTACCAATGACCCAGACTTAGCTGAATAGTAAACAGGCTGGAGGGCCTAGGACATAGAGGAAAATCCAATAAGCTCAATTATAAAATAAAGAGATAACCCCTTAAGGAGAAAAGGAGTATTAGGCTTTACATGTATCTTTCTTATTTAATATTTAAATTAGAAAGATACACTACCCTTAATAATTGAGCACAATAACATTCATGTTCTCTATTAATATCCAGTATAACCTTTATACTAATTATTATTAAAACAAGCCAATAAATAAAGTAGTCCAGAGAATTGAGACTCTTTATAATCATTTAAAAGTGTCCGAGTATTGTATATTAAAGCCCGTTTGACACTTGACATATACAAATGCTTCACACCGAGCTACACTTTAAAAATAAGACATGAATGAAATTAAACATTAATATTACACTTTAAAACCATCCCGGAAGCGACTCAGAAATACTGTCTTGGAGGAGGCATTCCCTTGCTTTTCACTATAAAGCAGGTGACCTAAGGGAACACCCGCCCCCCCCCTTCCCCTTGCCCTGGGTCAAATAGCCCAGAGCGAAGAGGGCAGCCGGACGGAGTCACTGCCGGAACAGAAAGCCTGCATAACTATAGTTGCAACTGTTTAGTGGACGACATTCTGAGCAACAGATAACGGACCTAAACAATGCAGGTCTCCAGAAATGGACTCAATACTTCTGAGATAAAAATTAGTAAATGTGGATGGCTGAGACCAATAAGCAGCCTTCATTAAATCTGTAATAGCAACACTATTAGCATAAGCCCAGGAAGTAGAAAGAGCTCTTACTTCATGAGCAGAAATCTTAAGCACAGACTGCTGAGAAGAAGATAAATCTTCATACGCAGTACGGATAGTTAACTGAATCCATCTAGCAATAGAATGGACTGAAATGTCCTTTCTATTAGGCATCAAAGACAGAAAGAAACGTTTCCGTCCCTTTCTGATGAACTGAGATCTCTGTTTATAGATACGTAGTGCTCTAACAGGACAGAGTAAAGGCCTACGCCCGTCTGAAGACGGAAGAGCCTTAATAACAATAGGTTCCGGATATTTATTAGGAGCCTGATTCTTAGCTAAAAAACCGACGTTAGTAGTGAAGGTGATAGTGTTCCCAACACTACGATAATGAGAATCATCCACCGATAGTGCATGAAGCTCACTGACTCTTCTGGCAGAAGAAAAAGCTAAGAGAAAAGCTGTCTTATAAGATAAGAATTTGAAATCTACTGTCCCAAGAGGTTCAAATGGCTTTTCCTTCAATTTAAGGAGAACCCAAGCTAAATTCCACTTAGGAATTAATCTAAGAGTTCTGGGTCTATTTATCGAAAAGTTTCTAACCAATTTCGATAAAGAGACATTAGATCCAATTTGTAAACTATCATGATGTGCATAGGTATCAGATAACATAGATCTATAACCCTTTATAGTAACCGGTTGCAGTTTGATTTCGTCAAACAAGTATACTAGAAAGTTAGCAATGTCTGGTATAGAGGGATCAAATATATCAACAGAATGATCCCTACACCAACGACGGAAAACCTTCCACTTAGCCGCATAGTTTAGCGAAGAGGAGGTCCTCCTACAGTTAGAAATCGCGTCCACTGCTCGTCCTGTAAAGTGCTTGCCATGCAAGAAGGACCGCACAACGGAAAAACGTGAAGGTTGAGACCTTGCGGGTTGTGATGCAGTTGGCGCGATTTCCCCTGCCAAAGAAGATCCTCTCGTGGAGGGAGCTTCCGCGGTAGGTCCCACAACAGACACCTGAGTAGATTTATCCACGGTCTCTGTGGCGACAGAGATGCTACCAACAGAATCTTGCATTGAGATTGTTTTATCTTTAGCAATACTTGTTGAATTAACGGCGCTGGAGGATACGCATATCCTATCATTCCGTCCCAAGGGATCGATAGAGCGTCTACAGCAAATGCTCTTGGATCCGGACACGGGGACACATACGTTTGCAACTGATTGTTGAGATGTGTCGCAAATAAGTCTATCATTGGCCGTTCCCATTGGTAGCAAATCTGATTGAATACTTGTTTGTTGAGAGTCCACTCCGACGGCAACAAGCGACCCTTTCGAGAAAGGGAGTCTGCTAGCACATTCAGACGACCCGGTATGTGACGGACCGAAAGAAGAACGTGATGTTCCAACGCAAACAGAAGGATTCTTTCCGTTAGATTGAACAACGGAACTGAATGAGTGCCTCCCTGATTCCGTATATACGCCACTACTGTCGTATTGTCGGATAGGATTTGGACATGAGCATCGTGAATAATGTCCATCCAGTGACGTAACGCAAGCCAAATTGACATCATTTCCTTGATGTTTATGTGCTTGCACAGGAATTGCGGATCCCAAAGACCCTGGCATCTCGAATCCGTTGGGATTAATGATGCACCCCAACCTGTTTGACTGGCATCCGTCATAATGGTAAAACTCGGATCCGGCAACTGCAGCGGAACTCCTTGAGTTAACCACTGAATGTTTGCCCAAGTCTGAATCTCTTGTTTCACTTGATCTGACAAGAGAACGTCTACATCGAGCGAATGAATTTTCACACTCCAATTCTGAGTCAAGAAAATTTGAAGAGGCCGTGTGCGTAGCCGTCCCATCGGAATGAGATCCGCAGCGGCTCCGCACAGACCTATCAGTCTCATAAATTCTCTCGCTGTGACTTTGTCTGTATTTAGACAATAGCGAGCGTAGCAACTGACTAATTTCGCTCTGGTTAACGGCAGACGAACGAGATTGTTGTGCGTCTCGAAGCTCATTCCCAGATGAGTGAATGACTTGGACGGCACCAGATCCGACTTCTCCTCGTTTACTATGAAACCGAGACGTCGGAGCAATAGAAGAAGATTCTGAACATCGTTCTGAAGCGTTAACTCGTTGCCGTACCTCTGAAGAATGTCGTCCAGGTAGGCCGACGTTACCGCAGACGAATGAGCTCGGAAGTAAATCATTACCGAGTTCATTACTCGAGTGAAAGCCCAGGGTGCTAGATTCAATCCGAAGCACATGGCCCGGAACTGATACACCACTCCTAGGACTGCGAAGCGTAGATACTTTCGGAATGTCGGATGTACCATGACGTGAAAGTACGCATCTTTGAGATCTATGCTCGTTGCATAATCGTTCACCCGAATACTCGCTCTGACCGATCGAATCGTCTCCATATAAAACTTCGGAGCGATGATCAGCTTGTTTATCCAGCTCAAATCTATGACTGGACGGAACGAGCCGTCTGGTTTCGGAACCAGAAACAGATGGCTGTAGAATCCCAGCGATTCCTGGTTTTCTACGACCTCTACCGCGTTCTTCATTAAAAGAGACTGCACCTCTGATAGCAGAGCGTCTCTTTTCTGAGGGTTTGACGGAAGATGAGTCCACTTTGGACTTCGAGTTAATGGAGGCTTTCGTTTGAAGGATATCTTTAGACCTTCCGAAGTCACTCCTCTCACCCAAGGGTCGTCCGTAATCGACGCCCACTCTTGAGAAAAACTCGACAACCTTCCGCCAACCGGAACGCGATAGAGGTTTGAGCCATCACCTCCTGGATCTGCGAGGCCTGCGGTAGGAGAAACCACGTCTTCCACGACCCGCACCTCGCCTCGTCGACCTCGGGGCGTCCGACCGATTGTCCCGGCCTGAAGGACGTCCCGAACGAGAGTCGCTATCCTGACGGTCTCTCGAATAAGAGCTAGAGGACGCACCGGAACCTCTATAGGAACCTCTCTTGGGCGGATAAGACCCAGAAGTGCCCGCCTTATTCGTGTCTGCTGAATCCGACCTTTTAGGAGCGGATCTAAACAACAGAGAATCACTAGCTTTCTTTTTAATATTATCATAAATAGCGGAAAGCTTGCCGTCAAAGAGAAGATCTCCTGAGACCGAAGCGACTCTAAGAGAGTTCTTCACCTTAGAATCCACTAGTGTGGATGTAGACAGGGCTGCGTCACGTCTAACCAACTCCAGATTAGCCACTGAAAGGGCGGAGTTACACGTGGAATAAGCTACTGCCCTTGAAAGAAGTCTTAAGGAGGATTGTATATCCTGAAACTCTTCCCCTTGAAGACGCAGTGATAACGCCTTCGTAAGGTGATCTGCGTAAGATAAGGCATCTAAATTGGCTCTGTTAGACGCAATAGCTGTTTCCAACACTGCGGTTGGAATAGAAGCTGACGACGGTAATGATAGCTCTAAGTCTTCCGCCTCGTCGTCCATACGCAGAGGAACTCTCGGTATACCCTGACCTGCCGTGTCGAATTTATTCCTTGCATTAATGAAAGGCAGGTTGAGAGTATTTGCGGACAAGAAGCCTGCTTTCCCTGTCCTGGAAGCAAGTTTAAAAATAGCGTCGTTCAATAATTCAAATGTTCTTGCAACATTATTGGACTGCGACGGAAACTCGGGAGCGATGTCCCTGAACCGCTCGAAAAAATCAGAGTCCAATGACGCTATAATTCTCCTGTCCGGAAGCGCAGCAGTCTGGCCCGACGGAACAACTTGAGGAAGAAAGTGCCGGATGAAGTCTACGGCAGCTTTGTGTTGTTCCGAAAGGGATAGCTCCAATTCATCCGTATCCCTTTCACCATCCGGTCGGACCTCCCGATGTTCCCGGTCGTCCGCCCCCGATGCTTCGGCGGAGCGTACCGACCCAGCGCCGTCGGATAATTCTCGATCCGACACCGTTTCTGTCGGCTGCTGGGATGCTGCGATAAGCTGTGCTATCTGCACTAGAATGTCCGACGTCGAGACCTGCGGAGGAGCGGTCTTTCGCTGCTTTGCCGAGGGCAGCTCCGCATCGGATGGCTCCCGCATACTTTTCCTATGCGAACGTCCGGAGTCCATCGGTCTCGAGTCCCTGGCTGCCGGATGGTGTGACCTGGTCGCCGAATAATCCTTCCTCGGCGAAGCTGGCAAGATATCGGAGGTCACGCAGCCAAGGTGCGGTCGTGTGCGCCGGCGAGAAGAGGAAGCCTTAACAGTCTCTGCGGACTGCTTATACAACGGAGCGTCCCGAGCGACGGACGTATGCTCCGCTAAAGACACATTTTGTACCACAACATCTGGTCCCAGATGTTGTTGTACGAGAGAGGGGCCTCTCTCGCTCGCGGCCCGGCTGGACCTGGACGAGCTAGGAACCGGACTAAAAGGCTTCCTCCGTTCTCGTTCACTATCCGCCGTCACTGGGTGTGCATCTATTATTTTTATAGTGCTCGCATCACCCAAAATTTCCTCTTGGACCGCATCGGACGAACCCGGCTGCCGAACCATTCGGTGAATGGACGCTACACCGGGCGAGCTAGCGGACGACATTTGTCTAATCTCCATGAGCACTTTTGCCGCTAGCTCTGTATTTAATTGTGACGACGGACGCACACTTGAAGAGGATAACATGGAAACATCACCCTGTTCTGGTTCCTCTGAAATAGAAACTGAGAGAGTAGAGTGACCTTGTGGAGAAAGAGCCGGCATCGCTCTTTCTCCAGAAACAACATATCGTGACACACGTTTCCAATGTTTCTCATCCCAATGTTCACATACAGGACAGGGATTAATGCGAGAACACTGACTACAATTTATGCAATAATCATGAAAGTCAGAGGAAGATTTCTTCCTATTACAATTTGAACAAGTTCCTTTCATTGTGAAGGAACAACAATAAGTCCTAGTTACTCGCAAAAACCCCTGACACAAAGATACATAATAACATGATCCATTAATAAATGAAAAAACAATTGCAAAACAAAATAATTTTGAAAAAATATTTTTTCAGAGAAGCCCAAGTTGCTGAAAAGTAACGTTGAGCCCCGATGGATCCGATGGCAAAGTGTGGTCAAAAATTTTAAAATTATATAAAATAATTAATGAGACACTTTCGGATAATATAAATGTATCTTATAATGAGATAAACTACCTCAAAGACAAACAGCCCCCCTCAAAAAAGGCTGTTGCCAATGAAAACAAACAGTGTAAACACAGAAGAAAACATGACTCCAGGCACTGAAAAAACTGGCCCGGAATCAGTCCTCAATTACACTCTATCTGATGCAAAACAGAGACTCCCAGGGGAGAATCTGCAGAACATCAGATGGAAGATGCAGAACACAAACGTTATACACCCATGGGTGAAAACGTAACTATGGGGAAAATAACAGAAAACATTCTGTAACCAAGCAACTCTCCCAGGGAAATTTTAGAAATGAAACTTCTCAAAAATATGCCAAAATCATGGGAGAATTGCAAGGGGGGACTTTAGAAGGTTAGGGGAGAGGAAACACTGAATAAGCAGTGCAACAATTAGCAAGAATGACAACAAGAGGCGTTTGCCTCGAAAATAGGCAACTTAACATAATTTTAACAAAAAATTTTAAGTACAGCCCTGATTATTTTTTGCCACTTCTTTTTTCCTCTCCTCCTTCTATCCTCCTTAGAATCACATTTTCTCCAAGAATTACGTGTCTGGCATCCTTTAAACTGAGATTTACAAGCACAAAGATCAGTGAGATGTTGACTGATGAAGGGCCAAACAGAGAATGATATTTGGCGCCAATTTCGGGACGACTGCGTCACTGCGCATGCGCAGTAGAGTCGTATTATGGAGGTCCTTTAGGACATTATTTCTTTTTGTTTTGGATGCAAATTTTGGGGATTGGGGGGCAAAATTTGTGTTTGGCCCTGGTTTTTGTGGAGTTAGCACCAGCTAAGTCTGGGTCATTGGTACAGTATAAAAATATTATTCAACTAACTGGAGTATTCAATTAACAGGGATTGTGTCACTTTCTTGTATTCTAGAGATAAACTTAGCATTTATTCTATTATATCTTGTTTGGCAGAGCTCAATGAGCTCTGTCAAACAAGATATAATAGATTAAATGCAAGTGTTGCATGTACTGAGGTCAAATAGATCTATAAACAAAGGAAAACTGGAAAGAGTCAGGATAAATTCTCGACAGGTTACAAGATTTTTTATTCAATTAACAGGAGTTTACTCTATAACCTATATTCAATTAACAGGTAAAATTTGTACTGGAGGTATGGTAAATGGTTTTGTGTTGGGAAATTCTATTCAATTAACAGGGTTATTCAGTTAAGAGATATCCAATTAAGTGGGCTCCACTGTACTCGATTTACTTGGCCTGTCTGTCTTCAACCCATTAATTATTAATATTCAGAATTGACAGATAATTTATTCACTCATAACATTCATTTGTCAAATGAAATAGAGAAAGGTTACATATAATTCCTATTATTTTGCTTCAGAGTTATTTTATTTCAAATTTGGTTCTCATCTGAAAAAAGTTGTTAGTGAATATAACTATTTAATGTTTTATTTAAATTTTAACCTTGTCAGCTAATAGTATGGCAGTGTAGTATTTGCAAAATTGGCATGTTTAACCCTTTACCCAACAAATCGGCTACATTTGTCAGCGTAATTTACAAATTGAGCAGTTGAAAAATAATTATTTTTAAAAACATTTGAACAAATCATGTGACTCCCTTATTTCCATGAGCTTGTGAGGGGCCACATGATACGGTTTTGTTGAATTTTTTGTTTAATTTAAAAAAAAATTAAATTAACAAACTGAATATCATGTGCATTGGGTAAAGTGTTAAGCACCTCTGTATTGCATGAAACTGTCACAGATAGTTGCTGTTTATTTATTTATTGGGGTTTAACAACACTTTTGACAGCAAGGGTCACCTCCTGTCAAAAGTTTTACGGGTGGAGGAAGCCTGAGTACACGGAGAGAACCACCGAGCAACTGTCAGACTCACCAACATACTAACTCCACACAAACAGGGTTAGTATTGGTTGAGACAAGTGTACCATCAACATGCTGTATGCCTTAGTACACAGCTCATGTGCCCAGATGGGCTATTGGAATGAAGTGCCTTGTGCAAGGACACAACGGAGTTACCCCTGGTGGGTATCAAACCAGTCAAATACCATAACCATGGAGTTACTGCACTCATTCACAGATGGTTGCAAGTTAAATTGTTAACAAGAGCAATGCCTAGTGGGGCAACATACGCCTGTCAAAATTGGAACATGTGTGCAAAGTTTGAACAATATAGCATGTAAAATGTTCAAGGAGTAGGCGACATAACACTGTAATGTTTTAAATACTAAAAGGGGGCATAACTCTGGAAATACAAAACAGAGTTACCTGCACTTGTCACATGAACAATGGCAATTGGTGATCAACATGTGTGCAAAGTTTGAAATGTTGAAGTAGTAGGCGACACAATACTGTAATGTTTTAAGTACTAAAAGGAAGCATAAATCTGGAAATACTAAACAGAGGTACCTGCTCTTGTCACATGCACAATGGCAATTACCGATCAACATGTTTGTAAAGTTTGAACAATATAGCATGTAAACCTTTGGAGGAGTAGGTGACACAAAAATTGTTTACGGACGGACGGACGGACGGATGGATGGACAGACGGACTGATGGACAGACAGACAGACAATGCCATAACATAATATGTCCGTCAAAAAATGATGGGTGTATACAAATTAGCAATGGCAATCAACAGTACTGTGGTAAAAGCTATGGTAGTCTGCCATGGCTTTTACCAAGATACCGGAGATTGTCATGGTTATTTTCATAATGACAGCAGGACTGGACATAAAGAGCTTACATTGTATATCCTTAGCAGGTTATGCTATATATTATGGTAGCAACCTAGCAGAAAAAAGTATTGCGATGCTTTTCAGGGCTTATAATTCGATAAGAATCCAAAATCAGATTCTTGTCAAGATTCTTGCAAAGTGTTGGGATATCCTATAGTGATGAATAGCAGGATTCTCATTTGGATTCTCGCAAAACTGAGCAGAATGTATGTACTGCTTTTCTGTCGTCCCTGTTTTTGCTATGCCAGCAATGCAGGCTGTTCACGTCTTAACAGAATTCCACCAAACTAAATACCAACAACTCACAAGATCATGGGTTAGTTGGCAGAAGTAAATGTCATGCCACTCTCTTCATAAGTGGATGCAATGTGCATCCTTTGTGTCAAGTTAGTTGCAAAAGATTGTCAAGTCTGAGTGGCAAAATATGTGGGATAGGGATTTTAATTTATATTGGATTACTTTGCCATAACCTATTGTTCGTTCACATATTTTACAATTCACGTAACCTAAATTATCATTCACTGGTTATTTGCAGGCCCTTGACAGTTAGTATATACTACTTGTCTGAATAGTTCTCTAAGAAGCAAATGCAGGTAAGAATGGTAAGGCAAATTTATGTCATGTCAGGGAAACAAGGACAAACCCTGCCCTAATATCTGTAGTTACCTGGCTGTATACATATTTTCATTACAAATATCTGTGAGGTGAAATCCTGACATTATTCATGCTGCCAGTACAGTGAAATCTTATTAATTGATTATCCACTTTACCTCAAAAAAATATTCAGTTAACAGTGGCATTCATAAAAGGAATGCGGTGATTTGGGGGTAATCTGTTTATAAAGTATGAATTTATTCTGTTGTATCTTATTCAGGTGAGCTCCATGAGGTGTGTCTAACAAGATACAATAGATTAAATGCTTACAAAAGATGTACTGTGGCCAAATGGGTCTATAAAAATGGAGAATTCAGTGGTTGTGGGAATAATTTAACAGGTCACAAGTGTTTATTTCAATTAGCAATTTCAATCAGTCCATAACATATCATTTAACTCTTAACTACTGAGTATTTTCAAGATATTTTTCATAAAATCTAGTCAATGGCTGCTGAGAAGCAGCCATGACTAGATTTAATGAGAAATTCCTCTAAAATCAAACAAGAGCTTGGCCACGACCCAGTTCATACCCCCACTTTTGCATACCCCCTTGCCACATTCTGAACTTCTTTGAAATCCATCCACTCACTGCTGAGATATGAATACGGACAGGCTAATGGAGACAGAAAAATGAACGGATGCCCTTAAATTGGTCCTCATGTGGGGTTTTGTTTGTTGCAAACCCAACCCCATATCAATGAAGGTCAAAGGGATTACCACTTAAGGAAACAATTTATTTATTTATTTAATTTTTTATTTATTTGGGTTAAATGACACTTTCAACAGAAAGTGTCACCGCATTTCGGAATGGAAACAATACCCAGTATTTAAACAAAGGAAATCTTTTGTATTAGGTCACACGTTCTACCGCTTAAGGTACTGAATGTCTGTCAGATAGACAGACAAATGGATGCATGTAATCCAGTATACCCCCAAATCTCTTCGAGAGTGGGGGTATAAGCAAGAAATCATTAGAGAAAAAAAAACATTCACTTTACAGAGGGAAAATTGGATTAAATGTGCCCAAATTATGCTTATTTCAGTGGCAAAAGAAGTCCTGTCCGGGGCAGGAATATCCATCAGCAGCATGCAAGTAGTTAACAGGTAAAATCTGTATTGAAGATGTGGTGAATAGTTTGACCTGTGTAAGTAGTACACAATTAAAAGGATATTCAATTAAGACATATCCAATTATGTGGGTTAACAGGAACACTGAGATGATCATGAATTAACAAACAAGACTATCCTTCTTTCAATTTAATGTGACACTGACCTGAACATAGTGTTGCCATCAGAAGAAAACTGGAGGCTTGTCACCACACTATAATGGGCTTCAATGACAGATATACATCTACTGGTGTTTAAATCCCAAACTCTCAGCTTATAGTCATCAGCTGCAGAAAATATCTGAAGCCTACTAATATCAGGATGGAACTTTACAATACTGCAAATAGAAACAAATAAGAATTAAAGATTAACACGTCACCTATTATGAATATTACACATGCTGTATGTCTTAGGAAAAAAATCCTTGCGGGTTATGAATTTGACCTTTCCATTTGAAAAACAACTGATTACTGTGTGTTATTACCTGAAATTTACAAATAAACATCAGACTTTGTCATCAATGGTAATATCAGTTTTATCATCCACAAATTAATCAAACTGGCAAAGTTTACAATAGTTTCTAGATCAAATTGGTAAGTACTGTTGATTTTGAACTGAAAACAATACCAGAAGAAATAAATTAACAACATAATTATGTCAACAGTCGAAGTCACATTTATGGATTTATCTTCAGCAGTAAATATAAATCCATTTCACTACTGAAGATACAAGATAACCCATTCTCCACTCACTAATATTTTACTTAGTTTTATATTATTTTGTGGAAAATGTCTAATAAAGGAGAACCTTGCGAAGCTTCAAGATTCGATTCGATTTCAAATATCAAGTTGATATTCAGTTCGATTCGAAAGTTAAAAAATTTATAGTAATTTCTATATTTTTTATACTTACCAATGACCCAGACATAGCTGGTGCTAACTCTTAAAATATAGGGCCAAACACAAATTTTGCCCCCCAATCCCCAAAATTTGCATCTAAAACCAAAGAAAACATGTCCTGAATGGCCCTCCACACTTCACCTCTACTGCGCATGCGCAGTGTCAAGGACGTTCCGAAATTGGCGCCATTAATCATTCTAAGTTTGGCCCTTCATCAGTTAACATCTGACTGATCTTTGTGCTTGTAAATCTCAGTTTAAATGATGCCAGACACATAAATATTAGTGAAATGGTGATTCTAAGGAGGATAGAGAAGGAGGAGAGGAAAAATGTGTGACAGAATATTATCAGGGCTGTAACTTAAAATTTTTTTTTTAATGAAATTATGTTAAGTTACCTATTTTTGAGGCAGCAGCCATTTTGTTGTCATTCTGGTTATTTAGTTACACTGATTTTTCAGTGTTTTCCTCTCTCCCTTTCCCTTAAGTCCCCTCTTGCTATTCTCCCATGCTTTTGGCATAGTTTCTGTAATTATTATTACTAAAATTTCTTGGGAGTTTTAGCTGAATAACAGAATGAATTCTGTATTATAGTAGTTCTTTTTAGTGATGAATCACGATTTTGTCAACAGCGCGCTGATGGTAGGGCAAGAGTGTATCGCCGACGAGGAGAACGGTTTTCTGATGCTTGTGTGTGGGAATGCGACCGTTTCGGCGGGGTAGTGTAATGGTTTGGGCAGGAATTTCCTTGCACCATCAAACGCAGTTGATCTTCATCGATGGTAATCTGAATGCACAGCAATATAGGGACGAAATTCTTAACACTGATGTTGTCCCATTGTTCAGCTCTAACCTCTGATTGCAGTTATTCCAGCAAGACAATGCCCGATGTCACATGGCATGTATTTGTCATGACTTTCTTGAGGAGCAGAGCATCAAACTTCTTCCCTGGCCCCCACTTTTGCCATATTTGTCGCCAATCGAGCATCTTTGGGATCAACTGGACCGTCTGGTACGACTTCATGATCTTCAGACGTTAGGCAATTTACGTAATGTTCTAAGGCAGGAGTGGAACACAATACCACAAGGTAACGTACAGAGACTTATCAGGTCCATGCGCCGTCGATGTCTTGCCATCCAAGAGGCAAACGGTGGACATACATGCTATTGACTGCATGTGTGAACTTTTCATTTCACCACATGTCTGAATTTGTGAGGTCCTGACGTGACACAAAGTAAGAACATGAAATTATGCAAATTCATACAGCTAGACTCGAAATATGAATTTACAATAATTTGTTTGGGATTAAAGTTGATAATACTAAAAAAAATTGCTCCTCAAAGTTTATTATACTTTCTTTTTTGACTTAGTATATATAGTTATGATAGTTATGATACTGTGCTTCATCAGCAAGTTTATTTCATGAATATTCAAGACTTTTCAAGGCCTCCTTAAACATTTTTCAGGATATCAAGGCCTTGAATGACTCTTTAGTCAAATTCAAGGACAATCCTTCAATACAAGGTCCTGCAGGAACCCGGAGGCAGGATAACTTTAATTACTATGATGTAGGAAGAATCGGTTCAACTTTCAGATGTATCCATTGTATATCAAAACAGACACAGACATACAAACCTTACAACTCCTTCATGACCCCTGAGATTATGAGTACAGTATTGTTTTACAATATCCCAGATCTTTATTGTTGAGTCACTCCCACCTGTTGCCAGAAGGGTTGTTGTGCTGTCAAAATCCATGCAAGATATTGGTCCTGTGTGAACTGCCTGAAGAAAAGAAAAAGAAAATTTGTTTAAAACTAAGTATTTGTATTCATTTTCTTACCAAGCAGTGAATAGAGATGGGTGGTATTGGAATTTTGAGTTCGGTATCATTTTCAGTATTTGTAGGGGGGGTGGGAGGGGGGGGGGGGGTGAAGGGGGATACCGGAGTATTGGTTCAGTATTCAGTATCGGACTTGACTGAGATTTGCTGATAGTACCAAAGGGGAGTTCACGCCAGCAAAATACAGAATAAGTTGTTCTTGTATCATTCTACCACAGTGCCATAAATACAACAGCCAGTGTGCTCAACACTGGCAGTCTTTTGCCAACACAAATAATATCTACAGTAAATTTGTGACTGGTTCCAACAACACCTTAACCGTTAAAGGCTTATTTCAAGCTTTAGCCAGCTCAGAGCATATGCCCTTAACATGCAATCATCAGGAGGTCCTTGTGACAGTAGACAAAGTACCTGGGCAGTGACTTCTAGGCAAGACTTGGCTGCCTTAAAAGGCAGCCAAGACATGACTAGAAATCACTGCTAAGCAACTGGACATGTACAAATTGTAGTCTTGTGGGAATTTATAACAACTGCCCATCCCTTAAGGGTTAACAAAACTGACAGAAAATCAGTCACTTCTTTCATGAAAAGGAGCACTTCATCTGCTATCAAGCCTCAACATGTCCTTATAAATTGCAAATGTAGGAAAATTTGAAAATACATGTAGTTTTGGTATTCAGTGATTGGTTCGAGTCGGCTTTTCGGTATACCGATGATAAATTTGTAAATTACTTCCTGAGTCCGCATATTTTCAAAAATTCAAAAAATCTTCTCTAGAACAACCAATCAAAATCTTTTGATATGTGGCATACAACATCCGTAGGTAGGTCAGATACAAGTTTGTTTAATTAAGCCCCTTAGTACAAATTTGGCTCCATACAGACGACCAAATTTTAACTTGGAGCAATACAAGAAGTATTCTTTAAAAATCTTCTTATCCAGAACCACCAGCCCAATTTTTTTTATATTTGGTATACAACATTGCTAAGAGGGACAGATTCAAGTTTGTTCGAATCAAGTCCCTTAATTAATATTTGGGCTCTCTATGCAAGACCAAATTTTAACTTAGTGCAATGAGGAATAATGTTTAATAATGTTCTTCTCCAGAACTGCCAGTCAAAATCTTTTGATATTTGGTATACAGCATCCTTATGGAGGTCAGATTCAAGTTTGTGTTCAAATCAAAACCCTTGGTTAATATCTGGGCACCCTATGACAGCCCAAATTTCAACTTAGGACAATATGCGGAATAATCTTTAAAAATCTTTTTCTTCAGCTCCACCAGTCAGAATCTTTTGATATTTGGTATACAGCATCCCTAGGGCGATCAGATCCAAGTTTGTTCAAATCAAGTCCTAGCTTGATATTTAGGGGACCCTGAATTTTAACACCGTTCAATATAATAATAATAATATACCCATTTATATAGCACCAAAGTTATAGTTCAATGGATAAAGAACCATATTCTAAGGCATTGCACATGTTACCAAGCTCATGCAAATGAACAAACAGAATATATACAGTATTTTACAGTCCAGAACATCACTTATAGGCTTTTTGAAATAGATATGTTTTCAGATCTTTCTTGAGAGTATTGACATTTGAGTCTTTTTAGATGATCAGGTAAATTATTCCACAAGTGAGGACCAGCAAAGGAGAATGACCTATCTCCAAATGTCTTACACCTATTTTTTGGAACTTGTGTATCATTTTACCATCAGACCTCAGGTTGTATTGACACACGTTCTTGTATTTAGAGCTGGGTGATTTTTTGAAAATGGCGATATTAAAATCAATATCGGTTTCAATATCAAAGCCTTTTTAAAATATCGAAATATCGGTATGTTTTCGCAATGTTTTCGGTATGATGGTTGGAGGTCACAATTCTATTGATAGTGATATACTAGAAAAATACTCTTGGCTTTTTATTTTAAAAAAAAACCCAACTTTTAAAAGTCTGATATATCACCTGTTGCGATGATACATGCACATATCTCCATAAATAAACAACTCTGCATGTCGGGATCAGGTACTTTCGTCCCAGGAACTTTTGTCCTCAGTTGGTGGGAAGTTTTGTCCCCGGGAATTTTTTAATGATTAGCTTGGATATGGTGTGTGTTGTATTATGAGATACAAACTAGTTAATATTAGTGTTAGGGTCGGGAGGTTAACCAAAAATACAACTCAGTGTCGGTATTAAAACACCAAATGGCCTGAACACAAAACACCAGCATCTCAGTACACATGCGGTTATTTCTCATTTATTTTTTTACTCGCATGCCCCATTGAACTGTTACCCATGCAAGTCGTGACCATGTGATACCTCAGTTCAGTTACGTCAGGTTGCACAAAAACGGCTTCACCTTGAAGCAACCTGTTATACTATCTATGGGTTACTTGATTCTTTTTAGGTTTGGCTGTAAAATGTCTGATATAGTTTCGCATTGCGCACATGAAAACTCCCCCACTGGTAACCCCTTGGGGCCTCCAACATGTGCTTTTTGAGTTTTGTCACAATTAATTTTGTTACATGACAATTTATCATGGGTTCATTTGGTTGGGTGTTGTTTAAATGAAGAGTCGTTTGCACACGTTAGGCATTCGGCATGTTTTAACAAACATCAATTTCGGAACTCATCTTTAATAAATATTATTTGTGCTTTAGTGGGTTCATGCCATACTTTCTTATGCAACAACTTATGTGGTACGTAAACACACCTTATTTGTATAATCCAGAGTCACATGATGATGGCAATTCAACTATCACCAATGGGAAGTCAGAAACAATAGCTTCATTTGCATATTGATAGCATGTGATGAAACAGTGTATTTCAATTGGTTGACACACACAGCGTAACCTACAAATCCATTCTCGTAGTGAATAAAATTAGCCTAATATGGAATTTTGTCATTCATCTTGTATCTGATAGAAAGCACGCGGGTGAGATGGCGCCCTGGCAGTTTCATTAGTTTAGAAAAGTTATTACTAGCCCACAAACTGTCCAATCCTTTTTTGAAACAGGGACTTTAATAAATGAATTGAGTGGTACCCTCAGTAGCTGCAGATGGGAAGGAAAAATAATCCAGCTGGGTGGCGTCAGGAAAGTTCAGACAGGGCAGTTGATTGCACCGACAGGAGCGGGGGGAGGGGGGGGGGGGGGGACTTTGGCCACCTTCTGGTTGTTGGAATCTGCGTAGCCCCACCTCTGTCAGGACCATCATCGCCCCTGTTATGTAAATGTTAATTAAGCCACCTAGGCCAGAAAGAGCCAAGTGACATTTCACACTCGTAAGATGAGTAAAGTCATCCAATGAAAATGGCAGAGATCTATGATGGGAGAAATGGGGGGTGAACCGTTCTGCATTTATTGAAAAAATACTCTAAGATCTAGCCGAGAGTATTTGTCATTGTAATAATACTTTACGTGATCAAAACAAATGTAGATGTACAAATGCAAATTATCCCTACGTGTTTGAAATGCATTCCAGATAATATCGCGATAATATCGAATATCGCGGCATTTTTTTAAAATACTGTGATATGTTTTTTTCACAATATCGCCCAGCCCTACTTGTATTGATGAGTTCTTCTAAGTAGGCTATTGACATGTGATTCTGTGCCTTGAAAACTAATAATAAAGTTTTGAAAATTATTCTGTACTTTACTAGCAGCCAGAGCAGATCCATCAAAAGAGGAGTGAAGTGTTGAGATCGTGATACTCTACATTCCACTGGGGATGATGCACTTATTACTTTCTGCATGCTAGAGTACTGGTATTGTGGAACGTTGAACAGTAAGGCATTACAATAATCGAAATGTGAAGTTACAAAGGCATGAACTAGAGTTTTTGTGAAGTCTTTTGTAAGGAACTGCTTTATCTGTTTAATTTTGTATAGACCTCTGAAAGCCTTGTTGCACATATTTGTAACATGTTTGTCCAAAGACATGTTTGAGTCGAAGAAGGCACCAAGAGTACAAATACACTGTCACTTGCCCTGATGGTGGAATCTCCTACCTTCACTGAGTTGATGTCAAATTTAGTGAGTTGCTGATGTGAACCAATTATTAGGAATTCAGTCTTATCATCATTTATCATTAATTTGTTTGAAATTATCCAAGTGTGAATGTCCAAAATACATGATTCAACAACTTTTTGAGCTTTAGTTTGATCCTTGGTTGATGGCCAAAAAGAGAAGTAGACCTGTGTGTCATCAGCATAACCATGAACATCAGGCAGGTGCAATTCCATGATGGCAAACATTTCTGAAATATAGAACAGAAACAGAACAGGACCAAGGAAACTGCCCTGTGGGACTCCACATTCCAGATGGAAGTCTTTTGATGGGTTTCTGTTTATTGATACACGCTACTGTCTGTTCTTCAGGTATTATGATAGCCAGCTAGCGGCTACACCACTAAGTCCAAAATCAGAGTTCATTGTCTTTGTCAGAGTTTTGAGACAAACAGTGTTACCCTTCCCGACTCCATATATGGGGAATATTCTTTAGAAAATCTTCCTCGCCTGAACCACTGGTAAAAATCTTTTGTTATTTGGTACTCAGCATCCTTACAGGGTTCAGATTCAAGTTTGACCAAATCATGTCCCTCGATTAACAGTTGGACTCCCCTGGGAAACACAAATTTTAATTTTGTGAAATATGAGGAATAATCTTTAAAAATCTGCTTCTTCAGATTTATCTTTTGATATTTGGTATAGAGCATCCTTAGGGAGGTCCAAATCAAGTTTATTCTTAGACTTTAAAATTAGGGCTCTTTATGGGAGCCTGTAATTTAACTTTGTACAATAAGAAATATTCTTTAAAAATCTTCTCTAGAACTACCAGTGAGATTTTTTATATGTGATATACAACATATTTGGGGGGTATCAAATTGTCAGATTCAATTTTGTTCAAATCATGTACCTGGGTTGTTTACTATAGTGAACAAGAAAAGTATCACAATGTGAAATAAAATCCCTCCATACTTTCCAACTAAACAATATAAATCTCCATACAGAGCAAAATAAAAATTCTTGTTGTACCAGAACTGTGATGTAGTCAAAAATGGAAAAAAGATGCAGCTGTGCAATCAACAGCAGTGCTATCAACAATATTCTTGACATGTTAGTGAGATTACAAAAGTTTGTGTTATTTACCTTCCAGGATCTCAGAGATTACAGATTTTGTTTTATTTACCTTCCAGGATCTCAGAAGTATATTTTCACTCCATTCCCACTGTCGAAGAACCAAGTGTTGAGTAGAAACAATCAAATACTAAAATGGAGAAAATAATAACACTTAAACTGATGACTTTATCATACCAATACTGAACAAATTAACATTACTATTTAAAAAAATTATTTTACTTCACCCAACAGATATTTCCCCCCAAGTAACTGTAACAGAAAAAAAATAATTCTAATAACTAAAAACTGATGACAAAATACTTACTCAACTTTAAGAATCATGTATTAAACTGATAAATACAGGAAATTACCACCATATGGGTTTCTGGGATGGTGTATTGAAGTCAAGACCTTGTCTCTGGGCATATACTGAAGAGTCTGTTAGGATGAGTCGATACGTGACCTAGAGGCGAGATCGAGACTTCAATGTACCATCTCAGAAACCCACTTGGTTGTAATAACCAATTTATCTTCCAATATTCCTCCATTTCTTGACTGGTTCATTCAGCTTCTATGAATTGTTTTTTTTAGGAATGAAGATCATAATGTGATGGCACTATGCTCTTGAGCTGTGCATGATATAATCCCCATTCATTGTTCTACTTGTACTATAACTGCCAAAGTGTATAGTAGTGTTTCAGCTGTGTGTTTCTTTGTTTTATTATCCAGGTTTAATGAATGGTAGACCTATATAAAAATATCATCATGGAAAAAAATGATCCAGTCCAATGTCTATCGCTGAGTTGGTGATTTATTTATCATATTATTACGGTTATCAAAATGGTGGCCTCAACATGATAAAGTAGATAAAGATTATCAAATCTAGTCCAGCAGCCATGACTAGATTTGATGAAAAATATCTTGAAATTATTCAGCGGGTGAAGAGTTAAAGGCCAAATTCTGACACAGATTTATTTATTTATTTATTTATTGGTGTTTTAAGGTCACATATTTCTGCACAATGGCTAACCATGACCGTGACAGTTTTACGGGTGGAGGAAACCGGAGTACCCGGAGAGAACCACTGAGCAACGGCGAGCAACTGTCAGCTCCCCAACATACCAACTCCACACAAGCAGGGTTAGCATTGGTTGAAGACAGGTGCACCATTGACGTGCAGTACGCCTTAGTACACAGCGTCACCGTGCCCCCACATGGGCAATGGGGGTGAAGTGTCTTGCCCAAGGACACAATGCGGCTGCCGCAGGTGGTATTCGAACTGAGGACCTCTCGGCTTGCAGCCTGAACCTCTACCAACTGAGCCACCGCGCCCCCTTCTGACACAGATCACTTTTACTGCAATAGGTGTCCAATATACAGCCTTTGGATAAAGTTGCAAGCCACGGTTTAAGTACTTTGGCAGTGAAGACCTGTCTAATGAAAGTGTCAATGACACTGTAGCTTAACTTGTGTGTTGTGTTTGATGAAAAGGATAATGTTCAATGTTTATGAAAGGATTATGAAATAAGACAAGAATTGTAACAAGAGGCCCCAAGGGGCCTGAGGGCGCTCACCTGACATGGTAGCCTAAATATCAACCCAGAGAATTGATTTCAACAAGTTGCATCTGCTCCTCCTAAGAAAAGCTTATACCAAATATCCAAAGATTCTGACCAGTGGATCTAAAAAAAAAAGAAGATTTTTAAAGAATATTCCTCATATTGAACTAAGTTATAATTCGGGCTCCCACAGTGAGTCCAAATATGGACCTAGGGACTTGGCTTGAACAAAGTTGAATCTCACTCCCTAAGCATGGTGCATACCAAATATCAAAAGATTCTGCCTGCCGGATCTTGAGAAGATTTTTAAAGAAAATTCCTCATTTTGAACTAAGTTACAATTCAAGCTCCCACAGTGAGTCCAAATATGGACCTAGGGACTTGGCTTGAACAAACTTGAATCTCACCCACTAAGCATGGTGCATACCAAATATCAAAAGATTCTGCCTGCTGGATCTTGAGAAGAAGATTTTCAAAGAAATTTGCCTGAAATGCATTAAGTTCGAATTCGGGCTTCTATAGTGAGCCCAAATATGAATCCAGGGGACCAATTTGAACAAACTTGAATCAGATCCACCCCACAATGTTGCAGACCAAATATCAAAACATTCTGCCTGCTGGATCTGGAGAAGAAGATTTTTTAAGAAATTTGCCTGAAATGCACTAAGTTCAAATTCGAGCTTCTATAGTCAGCCCAAATATGAATCCAGGGGGCCGATTTGAACAAACTTGAATCAGATCCACCCCTCAATGTTGCATACCAAATATCAAAAGACTCTGCCTGCTGGATCTGGAGAAGAAGATTTTTTAAGAAATTTGCCTGAAATGCTCTAAGATCGAACTCAAGCTTCTATACTGAGCCCAAATATAAACCCAGAGGGCCTATTTGAACAAACTTGAATCAGATGCACCCCACAATGTTGCATAACAAATAACAAAAGATTCTGCCTGCTGGATCTGGAGAATAAGATTTTTTAAGAAATTTGCCTGAAATGCACTAAGTTCGAATTTGGGCTTCTATAGTGAGCCCAAATATCAATCCAGGGGGCCGATTTGAACAAACTTGAATCAGATCCACCCCACAATGTTGCATATCAAATATCAAAAGATTCTGCCTGCTGGATCAGGAGAAGAAGATTTTTTAAGAAATTTGCCTGAAATGCACTAAGTTCGAATTCGAGCTTCTATACTGAGCCCAAATATAAACCCAGGTGGCCGATTTGAACAAACTTGAATCAGATCCACCCCACAATGTTGCATGCCAAATATCAAAAGATTCTGCCTGCTCGATCTGAAGAAGAAGAATTTTTAAGAAATTTGCCTGAAATGCACTAAGATCGAATTCGGGCTTCTATAGTGAGCCCAAATATGAATCCAGGGAGCCGATTTGAACAAACTTGAATCAGATCCACCCCACAATGTTGCATACCAAATATCAAACGATTCTGCCTGCTGGATCTGGAGAAGAAGATTTTTTAAGAAATTTGCCTGAAATGCACTAAGTTCAAAATCGGGCTCCTGAACTGAGCCCAAATATGAACCCAGGGGACCGATTTGAACAAACTTGAATCAGATCCACCCTACAATGTTGCATACCAAATATCAAAAGATTCTGCCTGCTGGATCTGGAGAAGAAGATTTTTTAATCTTTTTCCCATTGCCTACAGTGTTAAAAAGTGCCGACTCAGCACTTTTTCAAAGTCCTGAAAAAAGTACCTTGTGATCAAACCGATAGGGATTTTTTTTAACCACTCTATTCTACTAGATAAAAGTAAGCTTTATACAAAATAAGAATTCCCTGTGCCGTGTAGTTTTGGAGATATGGCAGTTTTAAGGTTTTTCCTATTCCACGGGGCAATGAGAAAAATTTTTTTTGCATCAATCAACTACTTATGACCCATTATCACCTCATATCAAAATTGGTTCAAATCGACCTGACGGTTCTGAAAATAGAAATTTTAGGCGTGGCCAAAATTTTTGCCCCTCCCATAACGAAGGCAAATAATGCCCGACAAACTTCTCTTGAACAAACTTGAGTCTATACCTCAAAAGGAAGCTGCATACCAAATATCAAGTTTCTGCTATTGCTGGTTCTTGAGAAGAAGATTTTTTAAGAAATGGAGCATTTTTGCCCCATCCCTCTGCTCAATATGAGCTGAAACCTAATTTGACAAAAAATCAAAATGCCCTTATATAGCCCCTGCTCACATGAAATTTCATTAATATGCGGCCAGTGGTTTGGGAGAAAAAGGCCCAAACACTACCTTCACGACGGACGACGGACGCCGGACGATGGACGAAAAGTGATCAGAAAAGCTCACCCTGACTTTCAGTCAGGTGAGCTAATAATTGGGAATATGTTCATTACTGTTTCCTGTATGCTATGGTTTTGATAAAAATAACATGAGGTGTACACTATACTAAAGAGCTGAGGAGTTGGTTAATATGACCTCACAGTTAATGTATGTGGCCCTCACAGTTAATGTATATCAACGTATCTAGACATTATATGAAGTCAACCTACCAAGTTACAATGAAATCCCTTCATAAATATGAACTGAAGACTGTGCAAAAGGTTTTCGGGGCTCGGACAGCCATCATGGTTGAATGATCGCAACCAAAAGGGGACATTCTCATCTGGGCATCATCTGGAGTGATCCTATGAAGTTACAATGAAATCCCTTCATAAATATGACCTGTAGACTGTGCTCAAGATTTTCGGGTTTCGGGCACATGTAGCCATCACAACTGACCAATCATGACCAAAAGAGGATGTCATCATCTAGGCATCATATGGAGTCAACCTAACAAGTTACAATGAAATCCTTCCAAAAATACGACCTACAGACTATGCTAAAGGTTTTTGGGCTTGGGCAGCCATCAAGGCTGAATGATCGCAACCAAAAGGGGACGTTCTCATCAAGACATTATTTGGAGTCATCCTACCAAGCTACAATGACATCCCTTCATAATTATGACCTGTAGACTGTTCTAAAGGTTTTCGGGCTTCGGGCCCCTGTAGCTGTCACAGTTGCCCAATTGTGTCCAAAAGGGGACATTCTGATCTAGACATTATATGAAGTCACACCTACCAACTTACAATGAAATCCCTTCATAAATATGACCTGTAGACTGTGCTAAAGATATTCGGGCTTCGGGCTCGGGCAGCTATAATGGTTGAATGATCGCAACCAAAAGGGGACATTCTCATCAGGGCATCAGTCCAATGTCTATTGCTGAGTTGGTGATTTATTTATCATATAACTACGGTTATCAAAATGGTGGCCTCAACATGATAATGTAGATAAAGATTATCAAATCTAGTCCAGCAGCCATGACAGATTTGATGAAAAATATCTTGAAATTATTCAACGGGTGAAGAGTTAAAGGCCAAATTCTGACACTGATCACTTTTACTGCAATATGTGTCCAATATACAGCCTTTGGATAAAGTTGCAAGCCAAGGTTTAAGTACTTTGGCAGTGAATACCTGACTAATGAAAGTGTCAATGACACTGTAGCTTAACTTGGGTGTTGTGTTTGATGAAACGGATAATGTTCAATGTTTATGAAAGGATTATGAAATAAGACAAGAATTGTGATAATTGGGAATATGTTCATTACTGTTCCCTGTATGCTATGTTTTTGATAAAAATAACATGAGGTGTACAGTGTACTAAAGAGCTGAGGGGTGGGTTAATATGACCTCACAGTTAATGTATATGGCCCTCACAGTTAACGTATATCAACGAAAGTTACCAAGTTACAGTGAAATTATTCCAAAACGAGTCATCCTATCAAGTTACATTAAAATCCCTTAATAAGTATGGCCTGTAGACTGTGCTAAAGGTTTTCGGGCTTTGGGCCCCTGTAGCCGTCAGTTTCCCAATTGCGTCCAAAGGGGACGTTCTCATCTAGACATTATATGAAGTCAACCTACCAAGTTACAATGAAAACCCTTCATAAATATGACCTGTAGACTGTGCTAAAGGTTCTTGGGCTTTGGGCTCGGGCAGCCATCATGGTTGCCTAATGGTGTCCAAAAGGAGCTGTTCTCATCTAGACATTATATGAAGTCAACCTACCAAGTTACAATGAAATCCCTTCAAAAATATGAACTGAAAACTGTGCTAAAGGTTTTCGGGCTTTGGGCTCGGGCAGCCATAATGGTTGAATGATTGCAACCAAAAGGGGACATTCTCATCTGGGCATCATCTGGAGTGATCCTACGGAGTTACAATGAAATCCCTTCATAAATATGACCTGTAGACTGTGCTCAAGATTTTCGGGCTTCTGGCACCTGTAGCCATCACAGTTGACCAATCACGACCAAAAGGGGATGTCATCATCTAGGCATTATATGAAGTCAACCTAACAAGTTACAATGAAATCCTTCCATGAATATGACCTATAGACTATGCTAAAGGTTTTTGAGCTTGGGCAGCCATCAAGGCTGATCGCGACCAAAAGGGGACGTTCTCATCTAGACATTATTTGGAGTCATCCTATGAAGCTACAATGAAATCCCTTCATAATTATGACCTGTAGACTGTTCTAAAGGTTTTCGGGCTTCGGGCCCCTGTAGCTGTCACAGTTGCCCAATTGTGTCCAAAAGGGGACGTTCTGATCTAGACATCATATGAAGTCAAACCTACCAAGTTACAAATGAAATCCCTTCATAAATATGACCTGTAGACTGTGCTCAAGATTTTCGGGCTTCGGCCACCTGTAGCCATCACAGTTGTCCAATCACGACCAAAAGGGGATGTCATCATCTAGGCATTATATGGAGTCATCCTAACAAGTTACAATGAAATCCTTCCATAAATACGACTTATAGACTATGCTAAGTGTCTTTAGGCTCAGGCAGCCATAGAGGCTGAATGATCGCGGCCAAAAGGGGATGTTCTCATCTTGACATTATTTGTAGTCATCCTACCAAGCTACAATGAAATCCCTTCATAATTATGACCTGTAGACTGTTCTAAAGGTTTTTGGGCTTTGGGCCCCTGTAGCCGTCACAGTTGCCCAATCGTGTTCAAAAGGGGACGTTCTCATCTAGACATTACATGAAGTCAACCTAAAAGTTACAATGAAATCCCTTCATAAATATGACCTGTAGACTGTGCTAAAGGTTTTCAGGCTTCGGGATCGGGCAGCCATCATGGTTGAATGATCGCAACAAAAGGGGACAATCTCATCTGGGCATCATCTGGAGTGATCCTATGAAGTTACAATGAAATCCCTTCATAAATTTGACTTGTAGACTGTGCTCAAGGTTTTTGGGCTTCGGGCACTTGTAGCCATCACAGTTGACCAATCATGACCAAAAGGGGGATGTCATCATCTAGGCATTATATGGAGTCAACCTAACAGGTTACAATGAAATCCTTCCATAAATATGACCTTTTGCCTACGCTAAAGGTGTTTGGGCTCGAACACCCATCAAGGCTGAATGATCGCGATCAAAATGGGACGTTCTCATCTAGACATTATTTGGAGTCATCTTACCAAGTTACAATGAAATCCCTTCATAAATATGATCCGTAGACTGTGCTAAAGGTTTTCGGGCCCCTGTAGCCGTCACAGTTGCCCAATCACGTCCAAAAGGGGACTTTCTCATCTAGACATTATATGAAGTCAACCCCCCAAGTTACAATGAAATTCCTCAATAAATATGACCTGTAGACTGTGCTAAAGGTTTTCGGGGTTTGGGCTCAGGCAGTTGTCACGGTTGGCAGATCACGCCCAAATGGGGAAATTCTCATCTAGACATCATAAGGAGTCATCCTACAAAGTTAAAAATGAAATCCCTCCATATTAAACATGACCTGCAGACTGTGCTAAAAGTTTTTGGGTTTCGGGCTTGGGCAGCCATCACGGTTGACAGATCATGCCCAAAAGGGGACGTTCTCATCTAGGCATTTTACAGAGGCATCCTACCAAGTTACAATGGAATCCCTTCATAAATACGACCTGTAGGCTGTGCTAATGGTTTTTGGGTTTTGGGCTCGGGCTGCCATACCGGTTGACCGATCGCGACAAAAAGGGGACGTCCTCATCTAGACATGACCCCAAACCTGCATATGAAATTTTGTGACGATCA
This sequence comes from Pictodentalium vernedei, assembly GCA_031216915.1. NCBI lineage: Eukaryota > Metazoa > Mollusca > Scaphopoda > Dentaliida > Dentaliidae > Pictodentalium > Pictodentalium vernedei. The sequence continues at coordinate 13,284 of JAUFNR010000045.1, read as the reverse complement.
GGCAAGAACTGCGGGGTGTAGCCCGTGCTAAAGGAAAATGTGAACAGACTCACAGACTAAAAGACTTCCGCACGCACTCGTGATGGCAATAGCTTATCTTGACTTTGTCAAGTTAAGCTAAAAACAACTGCAAAGCCACAAGATGTAGAAAGTCATAATGCAGAAAAAAGGAATAAAAATGTTTATGCCATTAGAGGTTAACATAAAAGTATAAAGAGAATTTAAGGAACCCATATTGACAAATAGAACTTAAAAGAAAATAACACATTTTAAAGAACCAAAAAATGTGAATTAGTAAATGTGAGGCTTTAAAACAGGACAGCACCAATCTTATTAATATCAATCTTAAATTATCGTTTCAATCACCTATAATTTAACTTAAGAGAAACAGAGTGAGCAATGTTTTTGTTTCTTGACGAGAAGACAAACAGCTTGAAAGTTCTCGAATAAGCTGTGGTATTTATTTGTCAACTCACCAAGAACCACAACCCTTTTTTACAATAAGTTAGAAATTGATTTTTTGTTCTTTACAATGATAAGTTAGAAATGGAATTTTTAGTTCTTTACAATGTTAAGTTAGAAATGGATTTTTCTGTTCTTTCAAAGAATGTGTTACATCACAGCATATTCATCAGCTTAACGGAAGAAACTCCAAATCTAACAGGGGAAATTACTGGTCTATTTTGAACCTATTATAATATATTTGAGCTTTGTAAATTTGGGTGCCCAAATAAAAAGATGAAACTAAATTTACACTTCACCTATCATGTTGGCCAATTTCACCCAGCAACATATGATAAAATTATCTTTTAAATCTCATTTTTTGCAATTTGCGCATCTAAAATAGAGCTTATAAAATTCAAGGCTGCTTCTCTTTCAAGGCAATACAATAGCTAAATTCAATGATTTTCAAGGCCTGCATTCACTAGTCCTAACTAGGACCCTCTGGTCATCACCCGCTCCTCCCACTTCCTTTTCCTTTAAGGGAAATGGGGAGGAGGGGGTTAGGACCACTCCTTCACAAACTCTGGCATTTAAAATTATATAGTTGTGATTACATGCTTCATTAGTATTTTTATTTCATGAATACTCAAGGCTTTTCAAGGCCTCATGGTACATTTTCCAGGGTTTCAAGGTCTTGAATGACCCTTAGTCAAATTCAAGGCTGTTCCTTGAATCCAAGGCACACTGGGAACCATGTATTTGATCAACCTCCTTGACCATGTCCCAATAAGGGATCAAAAGCTATGTTTCTGAAGCAAGGATTGGATTTTTTCAATATTTAAGGAAAACTAGAAGTTTGACTATCCCAGTGTGACTAAAAAATACCTCCAGTTTTTAACACTTGGCTCAAACAGGGTTGCAGAATAAAGGTATGGGCTGTTACTAACAATCAATTCATCAATCAATTGACTGCAAATAGAGGAAGACAAGAGCTACGCAAAGCGTTGGCCACTGCCCCGACCCGTAGGCATATTCGAAGTAGCCTTAAAGGTATTGTGGGACAGAAAAGGGTCATAACTCTGGGAAAAATTATTGGACCAAACCCATTCCTTGTGTATATCCGTTTCCCCATACGGGCCTATCAGCATACCAAAGGAGATCTAAATCTGACTGATGGCTTGGAAATTACAGTCCAAAACATTTGTACAGACAGACAAATGGATGGACAGACAGATGGATGGCGGGCTTCACTAGATACCCCTGAATCCTCCTTCAAAGGTCGGGGGCATAACAAGCACAGGCAAAAAAGGCAATGACTCTGCCAAGATGAGTCTGACCGATCCTAAAATTGCAGCCTCACAGTTTCACATTCTGGTTAATCTATGAACAAAATGAAGGAATACAGCCTCAAACAAAGTTGTGTTCATGGATGGATGGATGGATGGATGGATGGATGGACATAGGGAAGAGTTGATTCCAGTAATCAATCCTCCCCCACCTAACTTCATTGCAGGGGGTATAAAGATATGAGTGGTCAACTACTTGTGTAAGGTAAAGAGTACACACAGTGCTTAGAGTTGAAAAAACAATAAAAGACCAACTAATTCACTTCTACACATGTACCTGTTAGCTAAAGGGGTAAGACAGACAACACATGCCCAAAATCTGACTTCAAAATACATACTTACACAATGGCAGTCATAACAGCAATAGCCTGTGACCTTCTCAAAAGATCATCGGTACTATACTGGAATCTCTAAACTAATTTCTTGTATTACACCCTGAATAACTGTAGTGTTTTAGTTTCCTCATCCCAGGCTTCAAAATATCATGAATAAATATAACCCAGACTTTAAATACCCCTAAATTTACATTAGTACCTGACATCCCAAAATTACAGAAAGGAATGTTCCAAATTAGAGGACAAGATATAATTTTTGTTTGTTTGTTTTTTATGGTTTCTCATCCAGTTTGTCAAGACGTGATTTAGCAGATATTCTGAACCATAAATGAAGCCTTGAGAAGCAAGAAAATGGTATTTCTAGCAGTTGAAGTCATAAAAAAAATATTTTGACTGGCCTGAACCAACACTAACGTTTTGAGGTCAGGCCAAAAAATGTTATTTTTGGTTCTCAGAGACTGCCGCATCGATTTTTTTCGGGCGCGTTGATACATTTTATTGGTAGTTTTTAAATGTTACTGATAGTTGTGCCACGAAAAAAGAAAACATAAATGCATAAAGTTGTAAATTCCTGGATCAATTTCAATGGGATATAGAGCTAAGAAGCATGAATCTATATACCAGGGAGTCGGTTTCAATAATAGTTTATCTTGTAAGGTAAACACGAACCTACAGCAGATACAATGGAGTTGACTTCTGTTGAAAAGTTTAGCCAAAAATTCTAGTTTCCAAACATACAAAGTCATTGAACGAAATGAATAGTATACTTGCGTGTGTGTGTACCAGCCTCTTGAGTGAAAATGTCATTGTTTGGGATATATTTCTGTGAGTATACATGCATGGAATGATATACGTCTTCTGCTAATATCGAAAAAACTTTAAAAAATGCATCTCTAAATCACATTAGTTCAGTGATACCACACTATGTGGGGTAGCTGCTAAGTTCGGATCACTGAACTATATATAACATACAGTACGGTCGCCATGGATTGCTCACTTTCCTCGGGTGGGCAGTACTTCCATGGATGCAATAATATTAGATTCCAAACACTAATTATAGGAATAATCATTAGAAATTTAATTAATGAAGCACCGCATACAACTTGGTGCTTCATTAATTAAAATTTTGCTTTGATTTTTAGTACCTGGTAAACACAATCATGGGCATCACTGCCCACACAAGGATTATGACCAGTCCACGACAAATGTAATGTTTGACACTCGATGCTGGATTGCCATGGCTATGCTCCTTATAATTCATAGTCCCAACAATAACAGAAAATAAAAATAAAATCCTACCACCCTCACCGTTTTGAAAAAAAATTCTCGGAGAATCAAAACTATTTCTTTTTGCCTAAGCAATGTCTCCAAATTAGAGCAATCAGAACTGCATATCATTATCAGTGTAACACTAAAACAAGCTCTCTCTTTGTCTTTCTCTTGCTTACAAAATTAAACAAGAGCTTACGTATCGCTGAAGCAATACAATGTCTCCTACTGGACTAATGAGCATTAATAATTATACAAATGTTATAACCTAGATGTGATCAGCATGAATTCTGTTGAAGCTTTTCCCAAAAAAGTCTGGAAAACTGATATTTTGGAGCTTTTCCATATTTCCAAGGGCCATAACTCACACAAGAATAATGCAATCAGCATGACACTCAAACTTGATCTGTAAGTCATCGTTCTATAGTAGGTTACCAAAAATGAAATCATTTGGTTGAAGCATTTCCAAAAAAAGTCCGGAAGACTAAAGTGTGACTGACAGACTGAGTGACAGACTGATGGATGTCAAGAGTGCAAATGAAACTTGATCTGTAAATCATTGTTCTATAGTAGGTTACCAAAAATGAAATCATTCCGTTGAAGCGTCGCTAAAAAAAAGTCCGGAAAACTGATATTTTGGCGCTTTTCCATATTTCCAAGGGCCTTAACTCACACAAGAATAATGCAATCAGCATGAAACTCAAACTTGATCTGTAAGTCATCGTTCTATAGTAGGTTACCAAAAATGAAATCATTCTGTCGAAGCGTTTCCAAAAAAAGTCCGGAAAACTGATATTTTGGCACTTTTCCATATTTCCAAGGGCCATAACTCACACAAGAATAACGAAATCAGCATGAAACTCAAACATGATCTGTAAGTCATCGTTCTATAGTAGTTTACCAAAAATGAAATCATTCCGTTGAAGCGTTTCCAAAAAAAGTCTGGAAAACTGATATTTTGGCGCTTTTCGCTATTTCCAAGGGCCATAACTCACACAAGAATAAAGCAATCAGCATGAAACTCAAACTTGATCTGTAAGTCATCGTTCTATAGTAGGTTACCAAAAATGAAATCATTCTGTTGAAGCGTTTCCAAAAAAAGTCCGGAAAACTGATATTTTGGCACTTTTCCATATTTCCGAGGACCATAACTCACACAAGAATAATGAAATCAGCATGAAACTCAAACTTGATCTGTAAGTCATCGTTCTATAGTAGTTTACCAAAAATGAAATCATTCCGTTGAAGCGTTTCCAAAAAAAGTCTGGAAAACTGATATTTTGGCGCTTTTCGATATTTCCAAGGGCCATAACTCACACAAGAATAATGCAATCAGCATGAAACTCAAACTTGATCTGTAAGTCATCGTTCTATAGTAGTTAGTTTACCAAAAATGAAATCATTCCGTTGAAGCGTTTCCAAAAAAAGTCTGGAAAACTGATATTTTTGCACTTTTCGATATTTCCAAGGGCCATAACTCACACAAGAATAATGCAATCAGCATGAAACTCAAACTTGATCTGTAAGTCATCGTTCTATAGTAGGTTACCAAAAATGATATCATTCGGTTGAAGCATTTCCAAAAAAAGTCTGGAAAACTAAAGTGTGACTGACAGACTGATGGATGGACAGAGTGCAAACCTCTAGTCCCCTTTGGCGATGCCGGTAGGGGACTAAAATAACAGATATCCAAGAAAGTTATTTTAATTTTACGTTTTAAAAATTCTGTATCATACAAAAAGCATGTACAAAATTAATTAATACAAAACCAATTTTATACCTGATTATCAGGACTTAATACAAAAGTTGTTACTTCTTCATCTTCCTCCTATAAATAAAGCAACATATTAAATTATTCAATACAAAGAACATATCTTCAGCATATAAGTATGCAGACTGGCTTCTGCTTGGAAATAAATAAGTTCAATTTCTATAAATTGGTGAAAACAATGTTAATTTAGGAAATTGCTTGTCAAGCTTCATAGCAGGAATACAAGCATTTTCTGCACTAGTCATGACAGGACTTCTAGTTTCAACTGTATGGTCACTCCCTCCCAGGGTTCAGACGTCCACGCCAGATAATATTTTTCTAGTATTGAGATGCTACCATTATGCACTCAACTTGACAACTTGAACAAAATTGAAGGATGCTGTATACCAAATATCAAAAGATTCTGACTGGTGGTTCTGGAGAAAAAGATTTTGAGAATATAAACCAGATTTGCACCATGTTAAAATCCCCCCCCCCCCCCCCCCCCACAGGGAATACAAATACTTTAGACTTTATTTGAAAAAATTGAATCTGAACCCTCTAAGGATGCTGTATACCAAATATCAAGAGATTCTGATTGTATCTCAAGAAGTAGATTTTTAAAGATTATTCCTCATGTTGGATGAAGTTAAAATTCAAACTCTAATAGGGAGCCCAAACATTAACCTAAAGACTTGATTTGAACAAACTTAGGTCTGATCTCCAGTCTTGGCCATATGAATGAAAGTGTCAATGACACTGTAGATTAACTTGTCTGTGTGTTGTGTTTGATGAAAAGGATAATATTCAATGTTTATGAAATAAGACAAGAATTGTGATAATTGGGAACATATAAATTTCTGTTCCCTGTATGCTATGTTTTTAATAAAAATAATATGAGGTGTAGACTGTACTAATGAACTGAGGGGTGGGTTAATGTGGCCTTCACAGTTAATGTATGTGGCCCTCACAGTTAACATATGTCAACAAAAGTTACCAAGTTACAGTGAAATTATTCCAAAACGAGTCATCCTACCAAGTTACATTGAAATTCCTTCATAAATATGGCCCGTAGACTGTGCTCAAAGTTTTCGGGCTTCAGGCCTGTGTAGACATCATGGTTGACCGATTGCAACTAAAAGGGAACATCATCATCTCGACATTATACTGAGTCAGTCTACCAAGTTACAATGAAATCCCTTCACAAATACGGCCTGTAGTCTGTACTAAAGTTTTTAGGGTTTGGGCTCGGGCAGCCATCATGGTTGAATGATCGCAGCCAAAATGGGATGTCCTCATCTGGGCATTATCTGGAGTGATCCTACGAAGTTACAATGAAATCCCTTTATAGACTGTGCTAAAGGTTTTCGGGCTTCGGGCCCCTGTAGCCATCACATTTGATCAATCATGACCAAAAGGGGATGTCATCATCTAAGATTTATATGGAGTCAACTTAATCAAGTTACAATGAAATCCTTCCATAAATATGACCTGTAGACTGTGCTAAAGGTTTTCGGGTTTTGGGCTCGGGCAGACGTCATGGTTGACAGATCGCGACCAAATGGGGAAGTTCTCATGTAGACATCATATGGAGTCATCCTACCAAGTTACAATGAAATCCCTCCATATTAAATATGACCTGCAGACTGTGCTAAAAGTTTTTATGTTTTGGGCTTGGGCAGCCATCCCAGTTGACAGATCATGACCAAAAGGGGATGTTCTCATCTAGACCTTATACAGAGGCATCCTACCAAATTACAATGAAATTCCTTCATAAATACAACCTGTAGACTGTGCTAATGGTTTTGGGGTTTTGGGCTCGGACAGCCATACCTGTTGACCGATTGCGACCAAAATGGGTCGTTCTCATCTAGACATGACCCCAAACATGCATATGAAATTTTGCGACGATCAGACAAGAACTACGGGGTGTAGCCTGTGCTAAAGGAAAATGTGAACAGACTCACAGACTTCCGCACGCTTGATGGCAATGGCTTATCTTGACTTTGTCAAGTTAAGCAAAAAATCAAGGGTGGTAACAAATCGCTTGCCTAAAAACCAGTTAGGCGAGCAAATCGCTTGCCTAAAAAGTTTTTTCTGTAAAAACATACTGGCCCATTAGAGAATTGCCTTATAATTGCTACCATCTTATAATGCACGCACTGTTAGCCAAAGGTGGGTGACAGTTAGATGCTAAACTAGAAAAGAAATCTTTTGAGTCCCAGAGTGGGTCTGACTGAACCCCAAAATATTTGTTCTCATAGCACAGTGATAACAAAGGCACCCCAAAACACACTCATTCCTGTCCCAAGGTGAAAACAAAGGTACCCAAGAAGTTTCGTGAAGGTCAGTTCATAAATACGAGCTGTATAGAAGTTGTGACAAAAAACTGATTGGACCTAATTTCGGTACAAAATGGCCACTGGCAGCCATTATGAATTTTGGACCGCACTGAGAAACACTTGTTCTCGTCCCAAGGTGATAAAAGAGGTACCCAAGAAGTTTTGTGAAGATTGGTTGATAAATATAGCCTCTAGCCCGAGCCGTATTGACATGTGCACTTACAGTGTATAAGTAGCACTAAATAAATCAAAATTCATCTAATTTGCATAATTTCTGCACGAGAAAAAAACCTGTATTATATGTGATGTATCCCATGGTACTAAACATTCACACACAAAATTTTTCAAATCTGCGCTTTCATATGGAAGTTCTGTGCATAAATCTGATTGCACCTAATTTTGTACAAAATGGCTGCCATCGGCCATCTTGAATTTTGGACCGCACCCAAAAACACTCGTTCTCGTCCCACGGTGATACCAAAGGTACCCAAGAAGTTTCGTAAAGATCGGTTTATAAATACGGCCTCTAGCCCAAGCCGTATTGGTATTTGCACTTACAGTGCTGAAAGTAACACTAAATACATCAAAGTTAGTCTAGTTTGCATAATTTACGTACGAGAAAAAAACCTGTATTATATGTGATGTATCCCATGGTACTAAACATTCATACAAAAAAATTATTCAAATCAGCGCTTTCATATGGAAGTTCTGCGCAAAAATCTGATTTCACCTAAGTCTGTACAAAATGGCCGCCAGCGGCCAACTTGAATTTCGGATCGGACCCAAAAACACTCGTTCTCGTCCCACGGTCATAACAAAGGTACCCAAGAAGTTTCATAAAGATAGGTTCATAAATATGGCCTCTAGCCCAAGCCGTGTTGAATTGTTGATGGACAGACAGACGACTGGCTTTGGCATAAGCTCAAATTTGGCTTCGCCAAAGTTGAGCTAAAAATGATATCCATGTTTGTATGGTTTTATTGAGGCAGTAAAAAGTTACTGTGTGCTTTGGGATACCTATATGGGGTTATTTTCTGGCCATTTTTTACTGCTATGTTGAGTAAAGGGTTAAATGATAATATCACCTCTTGAGTGCAGTAAGAGGCCATCTGAAATGCTAGCTTATTGCAGATGGCACTTTGTTGCACTCGGGTGGTGATATATTTCAGATTTAAACCAAATTTCTGGAAATGAATTCACCAGAGAAATTTTCAGCAGGGAATTTGTCCAATTCATGACAGGTTACTTCTGATGGGAAATGTTATCCATATTGCTTTGTGGTCACTAAAGTATGTTTCATAGACACCAGTTTGAAGGTTCTCTTGTGAGATGTTGGTGTAAAGATGATCAATTGTTGTTATATAGTCTGTGGTGTAGGTATGAATCCCCTGAGACAAACTGTAAGCAGAACATATTTTCTGTCTTGTGTCTCTCTGGATTTCCAAATTATCGGATTGATATTTTTTGAGTTATCTCATGCCAAAGGGATAGAGCTGTCTTGGTGTTGAAATCTGACTTCGATGTCGATTTTCGTTTTTTTTGGACAAAAAACCTCGATGTCGATGTCGATGTTAATAACACATGTGCCTCATTCAGTCTTTCGAGTTTGAAAATCGTGCGCGAGTGAGGTTTTAGTAACTTTTAGCGCTGTTTTGAGAAAAGTGGGCCTCGTTTCAAGTCAATAAAAACACTTTTTTGTAAAATATTGAAAAAAACACAGTACCTTTATGATCGTCAGGCATTAATCTAATAATCTATGCATGTCATGATGTGTATTGAATATTCTATCAATCAACGTGACGAAATTAAGAGCCTTTAAATCCACAATGCTAGTTTAGGTTTCACGTGTAAACATCTAATTGACATTAGAGCGCGTGCTGAATATGCACACTTGATTGACAGTTGAGTGTTCCTGCTGCAAACTCTTGAAACAAAAGTCCAGTAATTGAACAGAAAACGGCACACAGATTGGAAGATTATCGGGACTGAGGGATTTGCACAATTAGCAGCAGGGACACTCGACTATCAATCAAGTGTGCGTACTGACTATTGACCACGCGCTCTTATGTTAATTAGATGTCTATTATGAATTATGAAAATACTGAGAGAAAAAATTGTAACTTGCTGACTTTCTTTTATGTGAGTGGCATGTCGCTCCATGTTGCAAACGCACAACAGAAACAGAAAATTGCATTATGGGTATAACATCGACTTTTGCGATTTTTAAAAAATTGCTTCGGTTCGATTTTCGGCATTCTTATACACCGAAAATCGCACCAAAAAAAACGACACTGAGACAGCTCTACAAAGGGATTGGAGGAATTCTCAATTTGAAGGATAAAGGGTTAATATCTCAGGATCAAATTATCAGATTTACACCAAAAGCTATTCAGCTCGGAACATCAGTAACCTAAAGATATATATAAAGTAACATGACAATCCAAGCAATATTTTTCAAAAAGTGATTGGAGGAATTTTCAATTTGAAGGATAAAGGGTTAATATCTCAGGATCAAATTATCAGATTAACACCAAAAACGATACAGCGCGGCACATCAGTAACCTGAAGATATACATAAAGTAACATGACAATTGGACTGATATTTTTTGAGTTATCTCATGCCAAAGGGATTGGAAGAATTCTCAATTTGAAGGATAAAGGGTTAATATCTCAGGATCAAATTATCAGATTTACACCAAAAACTACACAGCTCGGCATATCAGTAACCTGAACACAAATATAAAGTAACATGACAATCCAAGCAATATTTTTCAAGTTATCGAATGCCAAAGAAATGGATACGGACGCCGCACGGACAGACAGACGGCCAGACAAAGGATGAACGAACAACGGAGGGCCATCCCGGATGACGACATTATGTGTACCATACATGGTATGGGTACACATAAAAATGAGTAACCAATTTTTGTTTCAGTCAGTACATCAATTAGTGTTGGGAGGTTATGAAATTTTTCCACGGTATCGGTTTCTACTAGTTTTTTTTTAAAAAGAGTTGAGTCCAGTTTCGGTTTTGTTTTTTTTTTAGAGAAAAATATTCAAGTACTAAACACTTGGGTTTTTTCCCAAATATTAGTTTTCATAAAAGTTCAAAGTGCAAGTACCTTCTCCTCACTCTAAAATTATGAGATTATATGTAGCGCAGCACATGTACAGTGAACCGTCAGTCCAGAAGACAATGAAGATTGTTCACAGAGCACTGGATATACAGTTGAATAGCATTGGCATTGGAATTTGGCCTGCAGTCTTGAAAATATTATTGGTGCAAGTATAGTGTACAACTATTTTTTTTAATTCCATTCAAACATATACATAGAAATTACTGACAGTGGCCAGCAGATGCATGGATATTGCATTCAAGTGAAGTGTGTGGTCATTTTGGTAATTCGCTGTTTGTTTTCTTTTTGTCCAAAGCCAGGTGGCGCTTTCAATCTCACAATGAATGGAGTGATTTTTATCATTTCATTCATTTGTCATTCAAAAGAAAGTTTATTTAATACGTAAATACAATTATATTATGGGACCAAAAAAGTTATTAATTAGGCCTACAGGGCTCTGATTTTTTTCTGTTATTTTCGCCCTTTTTATTTAACACATTACACGAAGTGACAGCATTCAAGATTGTGCAGATAAATAACCGTGCGTGTCCCAACTGACGGTTATCTCACATTCAGGTCGGTCGGCATCCGTAGTGCACACGTTGATTTCAAAACATACATATATTATAAAATAATGTCTGGACGGTATGTTGGATGATTTAACCACTTGAGGGCTGTTCAAAATATTTCTCTCTTTGGTAAGATTGAAGTGTCTGTACTGTGTAGTCAAAGTGAAAGATAGGCGCGCAGAAAACCACGTGCACGGAATAAGATTTATGCAAGCAGTAGACGCGTGATGAAATCGCGCACGTAATATTTCCAAGACTGGACCTCCTTTAGGATGCTGTATATCAAATATCAAAATATTCTTACTGGTGGATCTAAAGAAGATTTTTGAAGATTATTCCTCATATTGCAAAAGTTAAAATTCAGGCTGCCTTAGAGAGCCCAATTATTAACCAAAGGGCTTGAGGTGAACAAATTGAATCCAACACCTGTAAGGATTCTCTATGCCATACATTAAACGATTCAGAGTGGTGTTTCTGGAGAAGAAAAGTTTTAAATATTATTCCTTATATTGGCCCAAGTTAAAATTCAGGCCCCAATAGAGAGCCCAAATATTAACCCAGGAACTTAGTTAGAACAAAATTAGATCTAACCTACGTATAAGGATGCTGTATACAAAATATCAAAAGATTTTGACAGGTGGATCTGAAGAAGATTTTTAAAGATTATTCACCATATTGCACCATGTTAAGCTGGCCGATTACTGTTTATTTGAGCTCACAATCAGCCGATTCCGATTGTAATACCATGCACTACTAGACAAGTCGAGGCTCGTAAAGAACTACATTAAAACATATTTTACAGTGTTTACAGTCTGTTCACTACTAGATAAGTCAAGACTCGAAAGAACTACATTAAATTGAGCATATTTCACAGTGTTTAAATGTGCACAACTATTAATGTTAACTGCGACCTGAGTCAATGGAGAGCAGCCTTCACTTTTCCAATATGAACTGGCAATTGCCACAATTGTAAGCTTTACATGTCATTTAACTTGTATATCCTGTAAAGGCATCTAGAAAGATTAAGAATACACATTATGGTGGTTTTTCAACTTTACGAAATGGTATCATTGACATCATTTTACATTAACAATTGAACAATTGCAGAAGATAATAAAATGCGGTTAATGAATCATCCCAAAATGCTTGGCAACAATCGGTTGAACTGATGTTCCAGGAGCCATTGCCTTTGTCATCCGATTGTCCACAATTGGCCGATTGTGGTGGTTGGTTCCGATCACATCGGTTGAACATTAACTTGCTTTTTACAAACTTCAATCTGACCCCCATAAGGATACTGTATACTCAATATCAATAGATTCCTAGTAGTGGATTTGAAAAAGAAGATTTTTAAAGATTATTCCGCATACTGCATCAAGTTAAAATTTGGGCTCCCTTAGAGAACCCAATTATTAACCGATGGACTAGATTTTAACAAACTTGATACTGACGCCTGTAAAGATTCTGTATTCCATATATCAAAAGATTCAGACAAGTGGTTCTGGAGAAGAATAGTTTTAAAGATTATTCCTCATATTGGACTAAGTAATAATTCAGGCTGACAGGCTCCAATAGGGAGCCCAAATATGAACCCAGGGACATAGTTTGACCAAACTTAGATCTGATCTCACTAAGCATGCTGTATACCAAATACCAAATATCAAAAGATTCTGACTGGTGGATCCGAAGAAGATTTTTAACGATTATTTCCCATATCGCAGTTAAGTAAAAATTTGGGCTCCCATAGAGAGCCCAATTATTAACAGATGGACTTGAGTTGAAGAAATTTGAATCCAACCCCTGTAAGGATTCTGTACACCATACATTCAAATATTCTGACTGGTGTTTCTGGAGAAGAAGAACATTAGATCTAACCTCCCTGAGGATGCTGTATACCAAATATCAAAAGATTCTGACTGGTTGATCTGAAGAAGATTTTTTTCCATATTATACTAAATTAAAATTTGGGCCCCCAATTATTAACTGGGGGACTTGATTTGAATCTGACCCCTCATAACAATGATACCAAACATTAAAAGATTTTGACTGGTGGTTCTGAAGAAGATTTTTAAAGATTATTTCCAATATTGCCCTGAGTTAAAATTCAGGCTCC